>CM073585.1:12032567-12219799 GCA_037074715.1 Magnolia kwangsiensis | reverse complement strand
CTTAATCTTTTCTCCATTCCTGCAATCCAGTAGGAACTTTTTAAAGTTCTGTCGGGTGATGAGAATGCTCATGCAACTTTGTTTCAATTAAAAAATATTATTAGTTAAGAACTTAGAAATTATCTAACATGCACACTTGATTTGATGCAGGAAACACGAGTAACACATGCAAAAAAGTGGCTAATGGCCAGTTTGGATGTAGATTTGGGGTGAAAAGTTTTTTTCAAAGCCTTCTTTTTGCAGTTGTGCACTGCCAATGCATTGCCTGCGAGGCTAATGTTGTAATTTCATGTGATTGCTTGCTGCAAATCTCAGCACACAGAGTTATTTCAAACTGCATTTTGTAGGACATGATATCACAAACGATAGTGTGCGCCCCCCCCCCCCCCCCCCCCCCCCCCCCCCCACAAAAAAAAAAAAAAAAAAAACACAGTTTTTGTGGAAACTTTTCCACTCCCAGAATCTCCGTCAAACTGGGACTATGTACATGAAATGTTGGGAGATATAATTCTAATACATATATTCTTTCCCTGGCAACTGTCCTCCACTACCCTACATTCCTTGTTCTCGGTTTACATTGTGCATGCAATAGTTGGGCTGGGATGAATATTCAGTGGGACCATGCTGGAATGCAAGTGGTTCCAATGTGAGCCTCTGCCATGGCTGGTTCCAAGAACTCATGTAAAAGAGGAGGTTGTCTGGGAGAAAAGCTGATCATATATCTTTTGCCAATTTAAATGTCAACCAAAATTGCTGGGGAGGCTATGATGATGATGATGTAATGTGCATATTTTTGGGGATTATTCTAGAAGAAAGAACATTTTTAAACAGACATACAGACTGAGGTTTAATCCTCTTCAACTTCCCCACATGCTATAAACATATTCTTGAATAAGTAGAAGTAATAGATTGCCCGATGATGATGGTGGCGGCAGCAGCGATGTTCATTGATGATGAAGTAGAAGTAAAAGATCTGATTGTAGAAGTTACAGATTCATGATGATGATGGCAGAAGTGGCAGATACAATTCTAGATGGGATTCTTGTAAAAGCCCCACATGCGATAAACATTATCGCATAAAGTTGAAGTAACAGTTTGCCCTTAAAATAATTGTATAGGTATCTGAACAGATATGATTAGGACAGAGTTCCTTACCTACAATACCATGGACATCTATGATTGTTTGAAAAGGCATAGATTCCCATGTAAGAGATTAGCTAAAAGATCAAGAATTTTTGGATTTGTTCCAGAAAGGAAAAACAGGCTCTTTCCTACATTTAGATGCTGAAAAATGTATTGCATCTACAAGTTCTTTTTCATCTATCATGTCTTGTGATTATTCTTGGTATTTTGATTATGTAGTTCATATTTCTGCATTTGGAAGTGGGCACACCTGATTCAACAACTATTCTTTTATGCACATTGTGCACCGTCGTACCCTGAATAGTGGCTTAAAGCCTTAAATAATGCGTATCTACTGCCTAGCATGCTACTACTAGAATATACAAAATTTATAACTAGAGATGCAACATTAGTGGGCATTCCTTTAGGCTTAAAGAGTCGAAGCGCTACCCTGTGCTGCTTGCACTTTCAAATAGGCTCATTTTGAAAGCCTCGTTTAGAAGCCCAATCAATGGAGAAAGTCCATCAAAGAAAGTAAGCGGAATGCAGCCAGCAAAAAAATGTCACGCAGTGGCCATTTCAGCCATTGGTTGTTCCACTCAATACGAATATAATGACTTCCAATGCAGCCTTAGGCATTGGCGTGTGTTCATTTTTACTGGCTATGGTTTTACTAGCGAAGACATGCAAGATTTATAATCTGTACCTTGAACAGATTAGAGAAAAATAAACATGAGGCCTTGAACAGATTTGAGAAAAATAAACATAAGGAACATGATTCCATGCTTTTTTTGTTGCCTTAGTTTAATAAGAGCAAGGTGTCCCGTATCCGTTATGATATGGTCGTAAAAGCCGATACGTACAGGTAAAATGACCGTGACAGTTACAAGATATGGGGGTGAAATGGGGCAGTTGGTTTTTTAGGACCATATTAGCCATTACAGGACAACGATTGTTACCCTCATAACAATCGAAAAACTGTTACTTTTTTTTTTCCTATTTAAATCTATTTTTCTCCTCATTTGTTACTTTTCCCATTCCAAAAACCGTCCTAAATCATTCTACAGAAGATTTCTACCTTGCACTATAGTTTTTTGGATTAAAACTGTAGATTAAAGCAATTTGAGTAAATAGAAGCTTTGATGGCCAGTTTTTCAAAAAATTGAAAAAAAGTGTTTTTTATTATTATTATTATTTTTATTTTTATTTTTATTTTTTTTAAATTTCTAGTTTTAATGCTCGATTGTAATGTGTAAACATTAGAGACATATAACTATGTTCATAAATTGACCAGACAACCTGATGCAACACTCACCAAAGAGTGTGGACCGTTACGCTACCATAAACATGTTCAAAAAAAAAAAAAAAAAAAAACGAATACATATTTAGAATATTTATATTATTCTAGATTTTCTAGATTTTTTTTTTTTAAAGATTTTTTTGGGCATTTTTTTTTTTTCAACCGTTGCGCGGGTCGTAACAGTCATTACGCTCCTATATCAGTTGTTATGGCCGATACCCGTATCAATAATGGTGGTGAGTCTGGTGACCATTATTGATACATATACCTTATATGAGAGGCACTGTACAAATCTTGATTAAATGAAGCATTTCTTTGTTTGATCAACTGATGGCATAGATGGGTCCTACATTGTGATAGCCTAAGCGGTTTTTCTAATGGATTCCATCATGGAATGGTCCATGCCGTAAAATCTCCACCATTGAATAATTCTACCAATCAATAGGCAATCACATCCAATTGTCGACGTTTTGATGGTGGCCAACTGGATAGCTAGGATTGTGCAATATTGGAAATCTCCCATCCACCATGGGCCCCATCATTATTGATGATTTGGATCACAGACAGCTGGGTCCCATGTGTAATAGTTCTTTTTGCTGAGCGAATGCTTGTGTTCGCATGTCTACATACATACATTAATACATATATATATATACATATGCATGCATGCATACATCATACATACATAAATACATGAATGCATGAAAAAACCTTACAACTAGCTGTATCTAGGCCCCACCATGGTGCATGTATGTCATTTAATCCATCCAAAAATCACGCTGATCTAATCACCATGCGGGCCACATGAGAGAAAAAAATTGACCACCACCCAAAAACCTCCAACTTCATGTGGTGCCCCATTTGATGGTTGGATCGGCACATTTTTGGGGCATCCTATTTTCATTATGGGCCAACCCTGTTAGCCCCACTTGATCTATATGTGTCCTGTTTTTGGGGCTTTCTATTTTCATTATGGGCAACCTTGTAGCCCGACTCGTTGCACGTGTATCTTATTTTCGATATGGGCCAAACTTGTGCCTACATATGCATCTGTGCGTATATAGTTTATTGAACTTGACATATTATACAATGTTCAGGCCAAGAGTTTGTAAAATACATTCAGGTTATCACCTTGTACAAGTTGGGCATGGTTCGATAATCGAAAACGTTGATATGATAGGCTCACTCTGGATAGCCCATGCACTGGAAATGCCCCAGATTGGAAGATTCTCGATAGTAGCCTTCTATTTGTTGAACAATGAAAATGGTTCAGTTTTTCTTTTTTGAGTATGTATTAGTCGGGCCGCCTATTGAAGGGACGGGATTTCCATTTGGAAATCTTTGGTTCATAGACCATCCACAGTGTGGCCCATCACATTGATGGTTTGGATCACTAAACCATGGACCCACCTGAAAAAAACTGATAATCTGAACAGTACTGTAAAAACTCTGGATGTGCTTCGTGTGATTCATCTATTTCATTTTTATGGCTATTGTAATGAAATTGCTATTGAGCATTAAAAAAAAAGAAAAAGAAATGTTTCTTACTGTGTTTCTAACTAATCCACCTTAAAAAACAGGTTCGTGAGCTAGAAAATATTCCACATTTCAATGCTGGTAGAGGTTCTGTTTTAACTACCAATGGGACGCTTGAAATGGAAGCATGCATTATGGATGGAACAAAAAAATGTGGAGCTGTTTCAGGTCTTTCCACCGTTGTTAATCCCATATCTCTTGCACGGCTTGTAATGGAGAAAACTCCTCATATTTATCTGGCATTTGATGGAGCAGAAGCATTTGCAAAGGAACAAGTTAGTGCAATCTGAGTACACTTCCATTTTATAGTTTTTCTTTCTCCTACATGGTGCTTACATTTTAAAGTGCGAACCTTAGTAAAATGGTTAAGAGCCTCTTTTTACCATCTGAACATCATTTCCTTATCTAGCATTTATGTAGTAGAATTTCTTCTTATTCCACTCAAAGTTTACAGTTCAAAGTCTCATGCTCTCTCCAGCTAGAATAAACTCTGAGCTTTGCTAAGTGCTCACACGTATGCAATAAAGCTCATGTACACGCCAAACATGTACATGCATGGCACATACATGCAGGATCAAATCCATCCATCAGGTTGGTCCAACCTCTTGTGCATGTTTTCCCAAGAATAAAATCTGGTCCGATCAGCATGCAGACCCAAATATTGGAAACAGGTGGATGGGTGAGAAAAAGTCATTGAAGTTTTTCAGAGCCATACATTTGTTTTGAAAATTGTGCTCACCTGACCGCTGGATCAGCCTGATTCTTGGGCTAGGGCATCAATGTAGTGGTGCCGTTTTGATGGACAGATTGGATCTTCTTGGACCTATCATGCCATGCTGGCTCAGGTGTGGCATTTACATGAGTTTTATTGCAAGCGTGTGGGCTTAGCAAAGCTCATAAACTTTTAACTTGATAAATTTATCAATTTGGCATTTCTGTTTGTCTTTGACCTGGTTTGCATATAAACTTGGCTAGAGCAATGTAGTCTAGAAGACTCTACATAAGCCTATTAGTATAGGATATTTACAAAGGAGCTTAGAAGAGTTTAGAATTCCCTCGGAGGCTCTAGCAAAAAAATTTTTAAAAAAAAATGGAGAAGAACTCCTGTATAATTCTTATAGGTGGATATAGGGAGAAGGATATTGCACTCCAAGAAGCATTTGGAAGAGATTGTAACAATTGAATTGGTATCATGTTGTACTACAGGCCATGAGCGTATAAATAGGTGAGAATGTTCACCTCGACAACTTCCTCAGAACCTCTCTTTGGGTTACTTTGCCATCACACTTTATGCGTTTATTGTATACTAAGTTCACTTATGAAGGGAGGCTGAGTCAGGGTAGTGTCTGAGGACAAAACTGCTGCAAAAGCTTGATGCTAGGATTTGCAAGCCCATTGCATTGAGCCAAACTAGAATGCTATAGCCACAATTCACTCAAGTATGGCAGCTCATTCACATTACGCATGGCACACATGCCAATCCTAGTTCTCCAAATCATGGGTTCTGTAATGGATGGAGCATATGGAAATTGAGATTGACTAGATCTCAACTAATTGATTTAGCCTGTTGGACAAATTCCATGGTGATCCACACACTAGACAAAGTCAATGTTGATCCACATAATCAATGAAGTTCCAGGCTAGACAGAGCCTACTGCCTTCATTATCTATGGAAAACCTCAGCACAGTTGGGGCCTATGCATGTTTGTTGCAGAATGCCATATCAGCTTCAGTAAGTAGTGACATACAGGGTCTCTGATGGACCCTCAAATGTAACCCCATTAGATGCAACCAAGTAAGTTTTTGGACTACTATTTGTGGGCAGTGAATATGCCTTTCGTCTTGATTAATTCAAAAATGAAAAAAGAAAAATAAAAAGAAGATATCTTCCAATATTATCCAAGCACAGGTACAATTATTTAGTGCAACAAGGATAGGGTATGGGCGATCCTCTATAGTGAAAATTATCAGAATACAGGTTTGGGAAGGATTTTTTACTAGTCGTATGCACATTCTTGTTAAAATATTTTCCCAAAAATATTTTGGTAGTTGTATTGGTGAGATTCACTCACAAATTATAATGAACTATCATTCTTTGGAGCCCAGCAACTGTGGGCTTCAAATTTTAGGAAAAGGGAACTCCTTAATCATTTTATCAAAGTATCTCTGTTCCTCCAGTTTTATGAAGTGTCATTTGTATGGACCCATCGAACTTGGACACATACGTTTGTTGGTGCAGACCATCGTTTTAGATCTCAGTTACCATGTGATTGTATTGGCCAACCCCATTACACAATACGGTGGTGAACCAGTTGTTAAGAAGAAAAAATGGGCTGTATCTGTTCATATCGCCTAATACAGGCTGATACATGCGATACAGGCCGATACAACCATAAAGGCCCCATTTTGAAATTTTTGTTCTTAAATTTCTCGCATATGTTCCACTGCTTCATTTCAACCATGAAGAAACTTAGTAGCTAATTTAGACTAGATCTAGGCCTATTTTGAGGATCAATACGCAAGTTTTTGAGCAGGATTTTATGAATTAAAGCATGATGGACCATTTTGTGAAATATAGGAAGGGTAAACCAAGACCTTTTTTTTTTCCTCTCTTCTTTTTTGTTATATTCATATGCAATTGGCCCCAATCCACCAAATCATGTTTGATTTATGTTTGATTAGGGCCTATTTTGCTGACTTTCAGCAGGTCAAGCTGACAGACAACATTCTTATCAAAGGATGGTCTAATACACCATTGGATACATGTTTAACAAACACACACACACAAAAAAAAATAATAATAATGATGTCTGATGTTTTACATATTTTTCAAGATTTTGTGTGCCTAAAAAATTTGGCTGACATGGTCCATTATGCCCTATATCTTATTGTTTTTGGGCCCAGTTGTTACAACCACTGGTACTGTTATTCAATGTCTTGGTGCAGAAATGTATACAGGTAACATTTTGTTTGGCAAAACAGAAGTTTTCATGGAAAGCCTACTTGAAGATGGAAGGTGGTGCATGTTTGGCATTAAAGATGGATTGTGGCACATACGTTACATTGTCACATGTGCACATGTGATGGTGGCACATATCAAGCACTTAAAGATGGACGATT
Organism: Magnolia kwangsiensis; assembly: GCA_037074715.1. Lineage (NCBI taxonomy): Eukaryota > Viridiplantae > Streptophyta > Magnoliopsida > Magnoliales > Magnoliaceae > Magnolia > Magnolia kwangsiensis. Next base: position 12,212,721 of record CM073585.1, on the reverse strand, counting down.
TCACGGGGCGCATGAAGATGGTCGATGGCATATGTTGTGCATGTGGCACATTGGCACATGTGGAGTGCTTGAAGACGGACAATGGTATGTGCAGCATATGTTGCACAATGGCATATGGGGCGCTTGAACGGTCGATTGAAGATGTTGAACATGTGGCATACTGACACATGGGCACCTGAAGATGGGGGTGGCACATGTTGGACATGTTGTACATTGGGACATCCATGGCACTTTAAGATGGATGGTGGCACGTGTGGGGCACTTGAAGATGAGGGGTGTCACTTGTGGCTGACACGTGTGGCACTTCATTGAGAGATGGATTGTTTCCTCTCCTTTTTCTTTAGTTTTTGGAAATTATGTTTCTTGAGCATGGCCAAGGAAGAGCATTTTCCAGGAAATGGGATGGACATGAAAATGTTGTTTCCAATTACAAAAACAAACAACAGAAATGATGATATGATTCCATGGAATAGCATTTCCCTTAATTTAAGTTTCAGCAGACTCAAACAGGTCCTAATTTTTTACTGCTCTGTAGCTGAGCTGGTGAAGATGCCACTTGTTAGAGAAGCAGTTGTGGGGGGCTCAAGTCATACTTGATGTACTGGTTTAGGTCTTGCCTGAACCAAAATGTAATCCACAAAAAAAAAATAAATAAATAACAATAAAAATAAACATAAAAAATTGATTGCTCAAATGTAAGACTATCTCGAAAAAAAAAAGATACAAATAATTAAAAATTAAAGGTTTTTTTTTTTTTTTTTTTTTTGTATGGTTTGTTTAACCAGTCTCCATGAGTTCCGAACACAGACAATGACACCGTCAGCACTGCACAATGTCGAAACGGAGCTGTCCTTGTTACGTAGGTGTGGACTCGATGGATTGATTTATCATCAGTTTTCCAGGTGCATTGTAACAAGTCCCCTGGTGCATAAATAATCAGGGCCACATTGCATGGATTACATAGAAATTGGTGGATGTCAATATATTATGCTATATAATATTTGCATGGTGTTCTGTTCTGATTGTTGTAGCCATGTCCTACTCAATTGAAATGGATCCATTTATGTTAATTTTACATATTTCCACAGTTAACTGTTTGAGTGGTCAATTTGCATAGGGTGTTGAAACTGTTGATGCAAGCCATTTCATCACTCCAGAAAACATCGAAAGGCTAAGTCAAGCAAAAGAAGCCAACAGAGTGCAGGTCAGCCACATACCTTTTTAATATGCTTCCATGTATTCTAATGCAGCTGGCAAGTTCTAGATACTTTCAAATCTCTGAACTTCATGCAGTTGAAATATGCCTTCAATTTTCCTTGGGAGAATCATGGAGTCATGATGAATCATAATATGGATAGTGTCATGATGCACCAGTTTGTACATGTAGGATTCATGATTCGGGGGTCCTGATTTTTGGGAGGAAAAACAAAATCATCATCATCATCATCAAAGCCTTATCCCAAATAATTGGGGTTGGCACATGAATCCTGTTCGGCCATTACACTTTATCAAGGGGCATGCCTTCAGTTAGACTATAGGTCATCAAGTCTTTTCTCACTACCTCCATCCATGTTCTTTTGGGCTTTCCCCTTGCCCTTTTAGAGCCTTCAACTCGTACCAACTCACTCTTAACCAGCGCAATTCTTGGTCTCCATTGCACATGGCCAAACCATCTAGGAAAATCAAAATGGTTGTCTCAATAATAGTCATAGATGGGAAGTCATCCGATCTGGAAATTTTTTTGGGCTATACTCCATCCATAGTGTGCCCATCATATCTACCATCTGGATCACCAAAACATGGGCCCCACTAAAAAATAGATGCATGAAGACCTTATAATTCCCCCTTTCCTTGAACAACCTTCAACAAACTTTCTATGTTTTGAAAGCCATTAGCTGTTGGATAGTGAGCTTCAATGGACAATACTAAGGTCTGCATTTGGAACTAATTTACTGAATTGTTGAAACTCATTACATGTGGCAACTACGCATGTCAATCAAAACTGTCTAAATGATGGAGCATAGCCTGAAAATCACACCAACCCACCAGAAGGCAGTTAGGCATCTGATTTTTCCCTATCGAATTTGGTCTGTTGGCACAATTCCTTTTTCAACTGTCCTTTTTGTTTTTGGTGGATGGCTTCAAACTTTTATGACAAGGCACAAGATGTCACACTTACAAAAAATCAAACAATACCGAACAATGCAAATAGAATGGCTCTGATCATTTTCTGAGGTGGACAGTGGACCTATTAAAAAGAACAATCTTTCTTTTACTTTCATGATTCCTGTAAAACATTTTTTTTTTTTTAAAGTTTAAATAATTGGCTCTTATCATTTTCTATGAAATACTTCACAGAATTTACTGTCCATCTTGCTCAAGTCCAAAATAATATCCCGAGCTTATTTAACACTTTCGGCACATTGCAAAACTTACCCAAGGATATTTTACGATTAAATTCTAGCAAAAGAGCCCAAATGATAGCTTGAGGGACCATTTTCCAATTTGATGCAGGACAATTAACGGCTTGCTCTAAAAGCTCGAACTGTTAGAGCATGGCGAATTAATCCATTTATCTCATAGCTCGGGCCCCACATCGCATGGTTTAGGCCCACGGCCGAACCCCCCCTCGTGGGCCCTAAATCATATGGGTACCGCTTCACATGGGCCACCGACCCTGAGCGTGCCCCTGCATCCCACAAGCAACCCCACTCAATCCCGATGTGAAAGTGCCCCTGCATTAGGTAGTTCTCCAAATACATGAGAAAACCTGCGCCATTGATTCATTTTCTGATAGGAGGAGCTGATAGCCGGATCTGATAGAGAACGCCTTTTTATTCATTGCTCCTATTCTAGTCGCATATAGGCCTCCTTTGTTGGATTCAACATTGCATGGGTCATGCCATGGGATATTGGTGACTTGCTAGTTGGGTGGCACAAGCGTTGGGCAGTGTGGAGACTTTGTCTCATTGCAGGTCTCTTTGGGGGATATGGGGTGAGAGGAATGAGCGGTGCTTCCACAATGTTTGTTGAGATGTCAAGTGGGTAGCCTTTCATGTTTGGGAAAGTGTTGTGGAGTGGGCCAGGTGTTAGAGGTAGCTGGATTAGTCTGTTTCCTTTTTCCTCTGTGTTTTCTTTGTTTTATGCTTTTTGCAGTACCTCATCTGATTCTCTCCACATCATACTGTCAATCCCACAACTTGGGATGTACAGATGATTCTTCAAAAACAGCCATTAATTGGGTCAACATTTTCAGCTCCTCAACTGTCCATTTGATAATCATCAATTGAACAGTTAGGATTGTTCAATTGGTGTGAATTTCATGTTCTGCTCCATGGGACAGTCTGGATTGAATCATGGATACCACAATTGCTATGGATTGAGTCACTACCATTTAACACAATGTAGCAAATACAAATAGTTTTCTGATACGAGGAGCTCATAGCAGGATCTAACACAACATGCAATCTGATTCTCTCCCAAATCATACTATCAACCCCAGAACTTGGGGTGCCTGGCTATATTTTCGAGAACAGCCATTAATTGTGCCAACATTTGCAGTGTATTTTCATGTTGTGCTCTATGGGACGGTCTTGATTGATGCATGGATGCCACAATTATGGTGGATTGAGTCACTACATTTAACACAATGTAGTAAACACACACTGAGCCCAAGCCTGAATTTTAGTAGATCCAAATTTCTTGAATCCATGGTAGGCAAGACTTCTGCGCTTGAGATCAAGATAATGCTACAACTGAAACAAAAGAAAGAAAAGAGGGAAAAGGAAATCATATTTGCTCATTCTACAACAAAAATTCTCAAATTCTTGTGCTTTGCAGATAGATTACACACAACCCCCTCCAAAAGATGAACCACAGGACCCTGCAGCCAATGAAGGAGATAGCCAAATCGGGACTGTTGGATGCGTGGCTGTTGACAGGCATGGAAACTTAGCTACCGCAACTTCCACAGGTGGGCTGGTGAACAAGATGGTGGGTAGGATTGGTGATACTCCAGTCATCGGTGCAGGCACATATGCCAACAGTTTCTGTGCAGTCTCAGCAACTGGCAGAGGTGAATTCATCATCCGGGCCACTGTGGCCCGGGACGTTGCTGCCCTTATGGAGTACAAAGGACTCTCTCTCAAGGAAGCGGCTACTTACGTTATAGAACAGTGCACTCCAAAAGGCACTGCTGGCTTAGTTGCTGTTTCTGCTACAGGAGAAGTCACAATGCCATTCAACACAACAGGCATGTTCCGTGCATGTGCTACCGAAGATGGGTACTCTGAAATCGGAATATGGCCTTCTCTCACTGATTCTGCTATTTAGGAGGGAAAAAAAGGTGAGGATTTATAAGAGTCCTGACCCTCGGTATGCACAGTAACCTTGTAGCCTGAAGTTTGCACAAGTGGGTTTCATGGCAAGGAGATCGGATGTGTTGATCTAAAAGGCTCTGATGTGGATGGACTCCCCACAAACTTTCTAATCCTTTAATTGGCAAAGCACCATATTCAGCAGAAAAGAGGGTTGGAAAATTATGATCTCTCCAATCTAGGAGTTTTTGGCATATCCTGCCTACCCATATTGGATTCCTTCATGACAATGGTCTGGATAACAAAGCTATGGGCCCCGCTCATGCAAACTCAAGGCTTGAGGACACTTTATATTCTCAACACGAGGATTGAATGAAAATAAAAACTATGGATTTTGTGAATTTCAAGTTGGGTTTTTGTAGAATGGATCTCAGATTCTTGGGCTATAAATGACAATTTGAATGTAATGGACTGCCATTGATTATATAATTCCTGATAGGGTGATGTGGTTGTGTTTGGATGTAAAACAGATTTAGATTGCGATGGTTAATAAGTTCCGACAAATTATAATAACCTTTGTCGACCCAGTTTAATTAGAGTGAGTAACCATTTCAATTGTTGTGGAAGTCATTTGATATTGGACTTAATACATATGGAGCAGCTTGGTCTAAACCCAGTTTCCAACCTTAGTTCAAAAACTTGATTGGAATCATCTCCAGCCGGCTTGGGTTGACTCGAAGCTTCAATTGATTTGACTTGGTATTCAACGATCCAATTACATAAAGATTGTGCTCGAGTCACTGAGTCAATTCAAGACTAAGTTATAGTGGTGAATGAGTTTTCTAGTGACTCGGGTTGAAATCTCACCGGGTGATTACACTCGAGTCGTTGAGTCAATTGAGCCAGCTTAGTCAACTCAAGACCAAGTTACAGTGGTGAATGAGTTTTCTAGTGAATCGGCTTGAAATCTCATCAAGTTGAGTTTCGAGTCATTATGTTTCAAACTGGTTCATTTACAATTCAGTAATTGAGTTGTAACCGCCCTTAAAATGAGCTGTCGAAATGGATGGATAGCGTTTATGAAATACATACATCATGGTGGGTCTTACATAGCTTTTCTAGCACATAATACCCATTGTTTTTTGATGTATTAAATTTGTCGATGGTATCGATAGACCACTCAATCCTATCAAGCAGATGTTGATCCCATTGACAATCCACTCGATCCCATCGAAAAAGAAAAATAAATCTGAATTTTTGGTCTCTACTCATTGGACAATTTTTTGATCCAAATCAATATGATTGTAGGTGGCTTCGATCCCGTTGATGGCACTTGATCATGCTTCGATCTCATCGATGGGACATCGATGGCACTCGATATAATCAAAGCTCCCATCAACCGACTTGCGTAATTTTACAGAATTGTGGGTTTTATTTCATATTTCAGTTTTTAACTTATTATAGGGTTTGTAATAGGAGATTATGAAATGAAGAAACATGTTTAGGGATTTTAGAGAGCAAAGGGGAAGAAAAGTTGTGGTTTTTGTGTATTCCCATATCAGTAAGCACTTTCCATCTCTTGTAAACATTGATTTTGTAGTGTTCGGGGTGTATTCTCAGATCAGTAAGCTCTTTCTATCTTTTGTAAACATTGATTTTATAGTGTATTCGTTATTGCTTTTTGCTATGGTTTTTTCTCGTGAGGGCTTTTTTTTTTTTTTTTTTTTTAAAAAAATGTAAAAGCTCATTTTTCATTTGTACTTGATTAGATTGATCTCTTATTATTTGATTATAACTCAAGGTTGGTTTCTTGCATCATCCCAACAAGTGGTATCAGAGATAACATTAGAGTTTTAAGTTTATTGAATCTGAAAATATGTCTTCTAAGGGATATAATATTAAGTATGAAATGGAAAAGTGTACTGGGATAAATAACTTTGGACTATAAAAGGTTAAGATAAGAGGTTTCCTAATTCCACAAGAATTAAAACATGCACTCATTTGCAAGGCAAAACGTCCTGCATTTATGATAGATGAATAGTAGGATGAACTAAATGAAAGGACTACAACCTCAATGTAATTTTATCTAGCGGATAATGTCCTATATAATGTCTTGAATCAAAATATCCTCGTAGGGATATGAATAAAATTGGATAATTTATACATGAAGAAATTTCTGGACAGTCATTTGTATCATAAGAAATAGTTCTTTATTTTTAAGATGACAGAGGAATCTAATATCACTAAACACATAAGCACATTCAACGAATTGCTCTATAAACTAACAAATGCAAAGGTTAAGATCGGAGATGAGGATCAAACATTAATTTTACTGAATTTGCTTCCATTATCTTACAAGAATCTTGTAGACACTTTGATCCATGGTAGGGATACCATCAATGTGAAAACTATCATCTCAAAGCTTTATGAGAAGTAGCTGAGAAGGAAATAAAATAGTGACGATACTTCTATAAATGTGTTGGTTGTCAAGGGAAGTAATTCTTAGTAAGAGAATGAAAATTCTCGATCTATATTCAAATTAAAAGGGAATAGTAAGATGAAGTAATAGAATTATAGGATGATAGGGTATAGGAAGGACTACAGAACCCCAAGGCTCAAAATGAAGAAAAAAAAAAAAAAAATCTAAGAAAGAATTAAAAAATGGCCAACACAACATGAATAAAACATATATATCACGGTGAGCCCCATAGATTCCCTTGGGACTGGTGGTCTCTATGTAGGTCCGGGTAGGATAGTCTCCAATTTGTGCTGTCTATGTGACATTATGAACATGTTGGATGGGGTCCACTTTGACACTAGACTATAGGAAGCTCTTACAATCAAAAGCTAGTTGGAGCCATTATGATGTTTGCAAGAAATTCGCTCCAACCATCCATTTTGTCAGCTCAGGACGAGATTAAAAAAATCTCAAGTGAACCACCTGTAGGAAACAATGGTGATTGAATGCCCACCATTAAAACTTTCCCAACGCTCACTGTGATGTTTATTTGCCATCCAGCATATTGATAAGATCTTTTATAAGAAAAATACAAATGTTGACTTGATTTAAAACTTTTGTGGCTTGCAGGATGTTTTTAATGGTAAATCACCACTGTTTCCTATGATGTGGTCCACCTGTTATTGTTATCTAATTTATTTTAAAGCACATGCCATAAAATGAGCTGTAAAATAGATAATGGCATGTACATCAAGGTGGGCCTTATGTCACGGCCCGACCAAAATCGATGTTACTCCTGCCTGAGCGAATCAGCTTCCTTGTGGTGTGGATTGTCATGTCACATGTGCGTATAGAGATCGGTGCCAACATACTTGATGCTACATTACTTTTGCTAATTGAGAGCCACGTGGCTAGAACTTACCTAAGATCCACCCGTTCATCAGGTACGCTGCCTCATGTTAACCAAGAAACCCAAAAATCATGATGATCGACTGATCATGTGGGCCACACCATAGGAAATAGTTTGGATTGGACACATACTTTTAGTTTTGTGTAGGTCTGATTTTTGTCTGGCAATGATAAAGGATTAGTCAAAAGCATAAACTTGTATTACAATTAAGGATTAGTTTTACTTAGATTATATAGACAAAGATAAAGTAAATTAATATACTTGATTTGGTTTGATTGATGAGAGACGATTTGTTCTATTATTTATAGATTTGACTTGCAACTATTCCTCAAATGTATCTCTTCTTTAATTCCATTGATTATGGCTACCAAGGAGTCGTCGCGTCTACATTCTAAATCCTTTATTTCTTATCCTTTTTTTCTTTCTTGATACGTGTCCTTCTCACTGTTCATCTTCTACTTTCTGCTTCTGAATCATTACTTTTACTGGATTAAAAATCTAATGTTCCAAACTTTCAATTAATTGCCCGACACAATAAATATCATTTGGTTGAAATGCTATTTTGTAAAGGAGAGAGCATTCAAGTGGTATGTTTTTTACGGGAAAGAACTCTTTATCGGGATGGTTCAAACCATGGAGAAAATTGATGAGGTCTATCAAATCTTCTCTTCATTGATTATATGGTTAAGACCATCCAATCATAATGTTGTACCCTTTTTTTAGTTATTCTAGAAAAAGCCAATATAAGAGTAACATGTGCCATTGTATGAAAATATGAAATAAATGAAAAGATCTTTAGAATATTTTAAGTGCTTTTGGTAAAATTATAATTGATGTAAATTCAACTTTATATATTATTAGCTGATCGATGAAGTGATGTGATTAAATTATCCAAAAGCTTTACAAGTGTAGAAAGAAATGTGGTTGAATAGTTGCATAATATATACAGTGATCCAAAAACAAAATAGAACTTACCTGCAGGAGAGTAACAATTATTAAAAAGAAAACGTAACAAAAAAACAAATATAGAGAAGCTTTTTAATACAGCCGTGACCATTGCCTGCATGGATGAAGCATATGGAAGAATAAGTTGTACAATGCCCTTCGGCTTTCAATTTGTGTAAGTGAGGTCAGGATTTAGTGATCCAAAATATTGATAAGTTGGACCCCACAGTGGATGGTCAAAAAAAAATCCTAACTCTCCAATTGGTGAACCGACAGATAGACGGTCAATAAGAAAAACACGGCAACTGTTTACCTTTCACCTACAAAATCCCGAAATATTCTACAGCGAAATCTCCCAAACAGGACTATATTTAAAACATAGGTGAGTCGCATTAGATCAACCGGTTGGATCACTGAACGAAGGGCCCCACCTATACAAATAGGGACATGGATTCCCTGCCAAAGCCTTTGCATGAAATTCTTGCGCTGGATACCTATGTGGGGCCCACTGTAAAATTTGTGAGAAATCCACTCCGTTCATATGTTTTGTGATCTCGTTTTAAGACTTAGAAGCAAAAGCGAACAGGATCCAAGACTCAAGTGGGCCACTGTGAAGGAAAAGGTGGGTAGGGAAATTACTACAGTTGAAACCTCCTTGTGGGTGGACCGTGATGTTTACGTGCCATCCAAATTGTTCCGTGACGTCATTCCTACTGGTATGAACTTATATATATATATATATATATATATATATATATATATATATATATATATATATATATGTGTGTGTGTGTGTGTGTGAGAGAGAGAGAGAGAGAGAGAGAGAGAGAAAAGGTACTATGCGCTCCACCTCATGATAAGCTCCTATGAGGTCGAGCTATGTGGGCTCCAACATGATGCGTGTCGACTATCAACACCATGAATGACCATGAAATGCATGAAAATGACGGTGAAGTGAAGTGAAATGTTCGCAAAGTCCGTGGAAATAGCCGTGAAGTGCGTCGAATTGACCGTGAAATGCATGGAAATGACGGTGAAGTGAAGTGAAATGGCCGTGAAGTGAAGTGAATTGACCATGAAGTGTCTCGAATTAACTGTGAATGAACATGAAATTGTCGAGAATGATCATGAAATGCATGAAAATGACAGTGAAGTGAAGTGAATTGACCGTGAATTGTGTGGAAATGGCCATGAAGTGAAGTGAATTGACCATGAAGTGCGTTGAATTGACCGTGAATGAACATAGAATCGTTGGGAATGACCGTAAAATGCATGGAAATGATGGTGAAGTGAAGTAAATTGACCACGAAGTGCATGGAAATGGCCGTGAAGTGAAGTGAATTGACCATGAAGTGCGTAGAATTGACCATGAATCAACACGGAATCGCCGTTAATGACCGTGAAATGCATGGAAATGACAGTGAAGTGAAGTAAATTGACCGCGAAGTGCATGAAAATGGCCGTGAACTGAAGTGAATTGACCGTGAAGTGCATCGAATTGACCATGAATCAACACGGAATCGTCGGGAATGACCGTGATATGCATAGAAATGATGGTGAATTGACCGCGAAATGCGTAGAAATGGCCGTGAAGTGAAGCGAATTGACCGTGAAGTATGTCAAATTGACCGTGAATCAACACGGAATCGCGGGGAATGACTATGAAATGCATGGAAATGATGGTGAAGTGAAGTGAATTGATAGCGAAGCGCATAGAAATGGGCGTGAAGTGAAGTGAATTGACCGTAAAGTGAATTTTTAACCATCGACCCGATGGAATCTTGAAAAATTACTATGTTGGTTGGCTAGATTAGTTTCTCATACCCCAAAATCATATATGGTACCTTAAGTAACTCATTCTAATTTAAGAAATATGCTTGTTAAATAAATAGATAAATAAATCAATTAAGAGATAGAAAAATATTTTTATATACTTATGTATATATATTTACATAATTATGTATTTGAGAAAAATGTAAGGGAGAAAAAGTTCTCCCTATTAAAAAAAATAAAATTTTGCCAGACGGCCGCGTCACTATCGCCAAACCGGCAGTGGTACCGCAGTAGTATGTATTTATTTATTTATTATTATTTTTTATTTTTTGTATTATTTTTGTGATCCTTATCATGAGATCTGTGTTATATCCAAACCGCCCATCTATTTGGAGAGCTCATATTAAGGCTTGGGACGAAAAATAAGATAGATCTAAGTATCAAGTGGATCACACTGTAAAAGGCAGTTGGGAATTGAACGTATACTGTTGAAACCCTTTTAGGGGCCACGGAAGTTTTGGATCATTACAAAATTTATTTTTCCTCTTCATTCAGGTCTTTGTGACCTTATGAATAATTTGGATGGAAAATAAATATTATGGTAGGCCTTATAAAAGTTTCAATAGTAAAAATTAATTTTCTGTTGCTCTTTGTGGCATGGTCCAGTTAATCTTTGGATATGATTTTTTTTTTTTTTTGGATAATGCTCCCAAATGACCTCAAAATATGGATGATCGTTGTGGATATAATAAATACATAACTGTTAGGCTCATGTAACGTTGATCTCCTTTGAACTGGTCGTACAGTGTTCGAGGAGCGTAACCGCGTCCTCGAGCACCAGCTGATCTGCTTGAGGAAAAAGCAGGGCATTTTTAACCTCGTGGAAGGCGTCCGTACACCTGGGGTTTATTTTTGAAAATTAAAATGAGGTAGGCTTCATCTTAAGAATGAGCCATATCCTCGTCTTACAGTTATAAATTTTTCGTACCCTTTCTATATATACACGTAAATGCTCATCTGCGAACCAATTCATACATACTATTTACGGAGTTTTATTAGAACCCATTATACGTTACGTGGATTCAAAATCTAAACTGTTCATGTGAAGCAATACCTTATGAAGCCCTCAGGCCTAAGTTTTACTTTGATCTCAAACTTTGATGAGCCATAAAAAATGAAAACAGTTTCCTTCCTTAATTTACATATCTCTTTTCTATGGCCCACCAGAATTTTAGAGCGAGGTGAAAATTTGTCACACGGGTTTCATATAATTCCACATCACATGGACCATTCATATTAGACACCCAAGTAGTATACAAAGGTGCACGCGTGCGTGGGAGCACAGGGGAGTATGACTTATATATATATATATATATATATATATATATATATATATATATATATATATATATATATATATATATATATATATATATATATTAGCATAATTCAAAACTTCCGTGGCTTTTTCAAATGTAAAAGTTCAATTCTTACATTTTAGCCCCTTTAGCATTTGATCTAGCTTATATTTTTTTGACTCAGGTCTAAAATAATCTAAAAAAAAAACGGATAGACAGAGTGGATCTATCGCCAGCGTCACGGTGGGCGCTAACTAGTCTTACAAATTGAAAACCCAAAGAGTGTACAAACTCTCATCGGGGCATTATAAAATGAGGTATCATAAAATCGTGACCATAGAAATCTGGCCATTGCGATCCCGAAATGTACCATACAATCTCTCAACCTGGCCATTGCGAAAGAGATCCAGACCGTTGATTTTACGGGAATCGCCATGGATGATTTTCTAACCAGAAGATCAACCAAATGTAGGAGTCAGCAACATTTCAACATATCAGTCAAGCCATTGGAGAATGGAAATACCACAGCGCTTCATATTCAACTAAAAAAGATCCAGACATTCTATAGCCAGAATCCTCTTGGCTAGCTGATTTTAGGTTAATGGCCCATCCTGGGTGATCCCCACCATATCAACGGTTTAGATCACTAAGCCATGGGCCCTACTTTTACAAAACGAGAACCCGAACATCCCTCCTTTTATATAATCTTTTGATTTCATTCTGCGTTGAAATTAAGTCGACTCTCTACCTCCTTTTATATGATCCTTTGATTTCTTTCTGCGTTGAAATTAAGTCGACTTTCTGCTCTTAAGTAGACCACCTGGAGAGAGAGACACACACACACACACACACAGAGAGAGAGAGAGAGAGAGAGATGGGGTGGGCCATCGCTCTTCACGGTGGGGCAGGTGACATTCCACTGTCGTTGTCGGCCCACCGCAGAGAGCCAGCTATGGCTGTCCTCCGGCATTGCTTGCAAATCGGCGTGTCTGCACTGAAAGCCAACACTCCTCCCTTAGGGCCTGTTTGGATGCCTGTAAGTTGGGTAAGTGGGAAGTGACTTACAGGGAAGTCACTTACAGGTTGTGTTTGGGGGAGAAAAATCACCTGTAAATAACTTACAACTTGTAAGTCACTTACAGGCAAATCTACCAAAAAACTGCAGGGGGATGGGGGTGGGAAGTCACTTCCCCGTAAGTGACTTACAGGCTCAATAGTCAGATTTTTAAAAAGAGGGGAAGAGGGAGAAACGCACCAACCCACCAAATCTCTCTCCGTCTCTGCAATCTCTCGCTGCAGTTACTGCCTTCCGTCTCTTCTCCTCCTTAAACGGTAGGGTTTCATCTACCCTTTTTTTCTCCTTTGAAAACGAGAGTAGTTTGGCATTGCTCTATAAGGCACACTGGTGTCCAAACAGTCACTTTTATGCACCTGTGCACGTGTGCATTTTTTCACATGTGTCATGGGCCTCTAATCCAAACGGAACATGCGATGCAGCATCCCATGAAACCGTCAGGGACTGTGGCCTGTGGTTGGTGATCCTGTAGATCATTTATCTGGTTGGTGTCACTGTGTGTGGTCTGTGGTTGATGATCCTGTGATGTACTTGCAGTGTTGGTGAATCTCTTAAATTGCACAGTTGAAATGCAAGTAATTTAGCGATCTACATCAGTGTTAGTGAATCTCTTAGATCCTGTGATGTACTTGCAGTGTTGGTGAATCTCTTAGATTGCACAGTTGAAATGCAAGTAATTTAGCGATCTACATCAGTGTTAGTGAATCTCTTAGATCATTTATCTGGTTGGTCTCACTATTAATGTTTTTAAGTTTATTCTCAATGCTTAAATTGAGTTATTACTCCATATTATAGATATTTTGAATTCGTAGGCTCACTTTTATAACCCACTTAATGATTGGTTTAGTTTAATAATTATCTCAAATATTCATCTTGATGGGCTTAACAAAATAACATATTTCATCCCATGTTTTTTTCATATGATTATAATATTTTAAAATGATTCCGCAATCTAAGCTCTGCTCGATGTGAATATACAGCTTTCTACCTGTAAGTAACTTACAGGTTATCCAAACAGAAAAACTTACCTACCTGTAAGTGACTTACAACTTACATCCAAACAGGTTACCTGTAAGTAACTTTCACCTGTGAGTGACTTACAGGTAAGTTACTTGCAACTTAAAAGAACTTATAGGCATCCAAACAGGCCCTTAGACGTCGTCGAGCTCATGGTAATCCATTCTCCTCTCTTCTCTTGCCTCACAAGTGTTTGTTGAAATGTCTCAAGATCTCTCTCTCGCTCTCGCTGTGGATTGCCGTGTCATGTGTGTATGCTGATACCCGCGCGAGCGTACCTCGCGCTGCGTTGCTTTCGCTAACCGAGAGCCACGTGGGTGGAACTTTCATAAGATCCACCCCGTTCATCAGGTACTCTGCTTCATTTTTAGACGCAGCTTCGATGGATCCCTGACTGTCGGGCCCACCGTGATGTACGTGCCTTACATCCACGCAGTCCATCTGTTTGACAGCTCATTCTAGGGCATGATCCAAAAAATGAAGCACATCCAAATCTCAGGTGGACCAAACCACAGGAATCAGTGGTGATTGACCATTGAAAACTTGGCGGGCTACAAGAAGTTTTTAATGGTCGGTATTCAATCACCACTGTTTCATGTGGTGTGCTCCACCTGAGATTTGGATCTGCTTCAATTTTTGGGATCATGCCCTAAAATGAGCTTTCAAAATGGATGGATGACGTGGATGTAGGATACATAAATCATGGTAGGTCCCACAGTCAGGGATCCACCCAAGTCTTGTCCTTCATGTTCACCCAAAAATCATGATGATTGAATGCTCAGGTGCGCTACACCATAGGAAACAGTTGGGATTGGATGCCACCTACCTTAGTAGGGCTGACCATGGCGTTTATCTGATGTGCTCCAAAAGAATAAAGAAATAGTCAAAATTTCAAAACTTAGGTGTGCTGTACCACCTGATTTAGAGGTTTTAGGTATAATTTTATGGGGTGTCCCCTCCTGAGTGTTGAATTGGTATCAAGGCCCAACAAAGGGGTGGTATACTTGCTGGACAGAGTGGATTTCATGCACATTAACTTGTTTCCCTCTTCATTAAAGAAAGTAACCTGGTAGGTACCTAGTCAATGTATGCAAGCGTATTCCATATTACATGCGTTGTTGTACTGCTCTTCTTGTGTTATTTCTGTGTGTTTGCTCTTTTGGGGTATGCGGTAGACGTTTTGTACATTGTTTTGTCATGACCCATTTCTCCACCATTGGATAATTGTACCAATCAATAGGCAATCACAACCAGTGGTTGCATTTTAATGGTTGCCAACTGGATAGGTAAGATCTTGCTATATGGGAGATCTGTGGGAAATCTCCCATCTCCATGGGGCCCATCATTATTGACAACTTGGATCAAAGACTGGTGGGCCCCATGTGTAACAATTCTTTCTGTCAAGCAAATGCTTGCATGTCTACATACATACATAATTACATACATATATACATGTGCGTGCGTGCATGCATACATCATACTTACATAAATACATGCATGCATGAAAAAAGCTTACAACCATCTGTATTTGGGGCCCACCATGGTGCATGTATGTCATCTAATCTCTCCAAAAATCATGTCAATCCAATCACCTTGTGGGCCATGTGATAGAAAAGAATTGACAACCACTCGAAAACCTCCAACTTCACGTGGTGCCCCATTTTGGATTGGCATATTTTTGGGGTGTCCTCTTTTCATTATGGGCCAACCTTGTTAATTCCACTTGATGCATGTGTCCTATTTTTGGGGCTTCCTGTTTTCATTATGGGCAACCCTGTTAGCCCGACTTGATGCATGTGTATCCTATTTTCAACATGGACAAAACTTGCGGCTATATATGCATGTTTGTGTCTGTAGCTTATTGCACTCGCGTAATATACAATGCTCAGGCCGAGAGTTTGTACAATACATTCAGGTTTTCACTTTGTACAAGTTGGGCGTGGTTTGATAATCCAAACCATTAATATGATAGTCTCACTCTGGATTGCCCACGTACTGAAATTGCCCTACTTTGGAAGATTCTAGATATCGAATATTTGGCCATGTATTTGTCAGAGCATCTATTTGTTGAACAACGAAAATAGTTCAGTTTTTCTTTCTTGAGCATCTATTGGTCAGGGTGTCCCAAAACGGTTACATATCGGCTGTAATGGCCGATACGTAACGGTAACGGTGGTACCCGTTACGCGATACGAGGCCGAATCGGCCGAGTCACCTTTTTTGTAACGTAACGGCCGTTACGGGCCCGTTACTGACCCGTAACGGCTGTTACAAGACTTAAAAAATAGAAAAAAAAAAACAAGTACTTACCTTTTCTTTCTTTCTTTCTCTTCTTCTTCTTCTTCTTCTTCTCGGGGAGCTGCGGTTGCGGCCCTGCTGCGGTTGTGGCTTGCGGCTCTGCTGCGGCTGCAGCTGCGGTGGCCTCCTGCTGCTGCTGCTTCTCTCTCTCTCTCTCTCTCTCTCTCTCTCTCTCTCTCTCTCTCTCTCTCTCTCTCTCTCTCTCTCTTTTCTTTTCTTCTTTCCCTCTTTTTTCTTTTTGGCTTCCCTCTCCCCTTTTTTTTTTTTCTTTCGGAGGTGTACCACGCACCAGCTGAGGTACGTGTCATGCTAAGACGAGTGCTGACAGTCCTCAAGCTCCAAGTTGTATGAACAGTTCAAATGAGATCAAAGTTACGTGGGCTCCACAGTGATGTATTTATTATATCTACACCGTTCATCTATTTTTAAATATCATTTTAGAGTGTTAGCCAAAAAATGAATCGTATCCAAAGATTGTCTGGACCACACCAAAAAGAGCAGCGAGATGATGGTTTTCACTGTTAAAAAATTCGTAGGCCCACCATAACGTTTATTTTCCATCCAATCTGTTCAAAATGTTAAAAAGACATGAATGAAGAGTAAAAATAAATTTCATATTGATCCAAAAGTTCTGTGATCCCGAAAAGGGTTTCAATGGTGGACGTTCAATCCCCCACTGCTTTTTGCAGTGTGGTCCACTTGATAATTAGATCTGTATTATTTTTTGTGTCAAGCCTTAAGAAGAGCTCATCAAATGAATGGACGGTTTAGATATAACACATACCTCATTATCAGACCCACGGGACTTGCTTGCGTCAAATGAGTGGATTGGTAGGCGTTTCGCAGCACGCCGAACAATTTAATAAAATGTGCGCATGCCACATGGGCCCCACCATGCTGTATGTATTTTATCCATGCCGTCCATCCATTTTGCCACATCATTTTAGGTTATGATTAAAAAAATTAGTAAGATCCAAATCTCGGGTGGACCACAGCAGAGGAAACAGTGGTTATAGAATGTTCACCATTAAAAAATTCTTAGGGTCCACTATAATATTTATTTTCCATCTAACCTATTAATAAGGTCACGCTAATGTGGATGAAGGGAAAACACACATGTTGGCTTGATCTAAAACTTTTCTAGCCTCGATAAATTTTTAATGATAATCGTTTAATTATTATTGTTTCTTATGGTGCAGTCCACCTGAGCTTTGGATCTGCCTCATTTTTGGGCTCATGCCCTAAAATTATTTTGCAAAATGGATGGACGGTGTGGATATAACACATTCATCACGAGTGGGGTACAAAAAACTTTAACACTCGTGTGCTACACTTCACAATCTCAGTCCTACCTAATTCGGGCCCTTAAAAAATTGTACACGAGACATGTATTAACTTAAAATTTACTAATTAAATTATGAACTGTAATTGCTAACTCAAAATGCCAAAATCAAATTGTTTGAATAGTTTTAATTATTAATTTGTGGACGCTTATTTTTTAAAATAGGGCTTTCTGATTGTTTTTCATGATTCACTATCCAATAAATGTCCACCAATTCACAAGTGGGATAATGCCAATAAATTGCATGAATTTGAGGCTGATTTGGGGCATGGATTGGTCCTCCAAGTTACCCCCAAATTGGCAACGCGATCTACCTGAATTTAATTTCATTTTTTAAAAGAACTATTGGAAGAAATGATATTAAATTGTTAAGTATATAAATTAGATATTTATAAAATTAAATATATGAATTTTGTAGTCAAATTCAGGTTATCTAGTTCATAAATTCATCAGGCAGTCCGATACAACTTCTCACCAAAGAGTGGACCATTACACCACCATAAACATGTTCCAATTTATAAATGAATGTATATTTGGAATGCTTAGAATATTCCGGATTTAATTCATATTTTTTTGATAAAAAAAATAATTTTGCGCCGTTACGGGCCGTTACGCATCCGTATCGCTGTTATGCTCCCGTATCTGTATCGATTTCGGAGGGCACCGTTACGCTAACTGATACCGATACGGGACACCTTGGTTGGGTCACCTATTGAAGGGTCGGAATTTCCATTTGGAAAATCTTTGGATCATACACCATCCACAGTGTGGCCTATCACATTGATGGTTTGGATCACTAAACCATGGACCCACCTGGAAAAACTGAAAGCCTGAACACTACTGTAAAAACACTCTGCACATGCTGTGTGTGATTCCTCTATTTCAGTGTTATGTCTATTTTAATGAAATTTCTATTGAGCATAAAAAGAAAAGTTTCTATGTTTCCAACTAATCTTATCTTCCTTATAAACAGGTTCGTGAGCTAGACAATAGTCCACATTTCAATGCTGCTAAAGGTTCTGTTTAACTACCAATGGGACGGTTGAAATGGAAGCATGCATTATGGATGGAACAAAGAAATGTGGAGCTGTTTCATTCCACCGTTATTAATCCCATATCTCTTGCACGGCTTGTAATGGAGAAAACTCCTCATATTTATCTGGCATTTGACGGAACAGAAGCATTTGCAAAGGAACAAGTTAGTGCAATCTGAGTACACTTCCATTTTATAGTTTCTCTTTCTCCTGCATGGTGCTTACATGTTAAAGTACAAACCTTTAGTAAAATGTTAAATGCCTATCCTTACCATCTGAACATCATTTCCTTCATCTAGCATTTATGTAGTAGAATTTCTTGATATTTCACTCAAAGTTAACAGTTCAAAGTCTCATGCCCTCTGT
Source organism: Magnolia kwangsiensis (assembly GCA_037074715.1). Lineage (NCBI taxonomy): Eukaryota > Viridiplantae > Streptophyta > Magnoliopsida > Magnoliales > Magnoliaceae > Magnolia > Magnolia kwangsiensis. The sequence continues at coordinate 12,193,829 of CM073585.1, read as the reverse complement.
AGCTAGAATAAACCTTGAGGTGCTAAGCACGGCACGCACACGTGCAGTAAAACTCACGTACACGCATGGCACATACATGCAGGATCAAATCCATCTGGCAGGTTGGTCCGACCTCTTGAACATATTTTCCCAAAAATAAAATCTGGTGGGATCAGCATGTGCCCCAATATTGCAAACAGGTGGATGGGTGAGAATCCAAGTTTTTCTGAGCTGTAATTTTGTTTGGAAAACTGTGCTCACCTGACCACTGGATCAACCTGATTCCTGGGCTAGGCTATCAATGTAGTACCGTTCTGATGGATGGATTGGATCTTGTTGGATCTATCATGCCATGCTGGCTTACATCTGGTGTTTACACAAGTTTTATTGCACGTGTGTGGGCTTAGCAAAGCTCATAAACTTTTTGACTTCATAAATTTATCAATTCAGTATTTCTGTTTGTCTTTGACCTGGTTTGCATCTGAACTTATGTAGAGAAATGTAGTCAAGTCCAGAAGACTCTACAGTAACCTAGAAGCATAGGATATGTACAAAGGAGCTTAGAAGAGTATAGAATTCCATAGGAGGCTCTAGAAAAGAAGAAGAAGAAGAACTCCCGTATAATTCTTGTAGGTGGATATAGGTAGAAGGATATTGCACTCCAAGAAGCATGTGGAAGAGATTATAACGATTGATTTGGGATCTGGCTGTACTACAGGCCATGAGTGTATAAACAGGTGGGGAATGAGGACGTTCACCTCCAAACTTCCTCAGATTCTTTATTATAACCTCTCTTTGAGTTGAAGTGTTACTTTGCCATCCCCCTTTATGCATTTTTATGCAAGTTCACCTATGAAGGGAGGATAATTCAGGGTAGCGTCTGTTGCAAAGGTTTGATGCTGGGATTTGCAAGCCCATTATGTTGAGCCACGTTAGAACAATGTAGCCACAAGTTCACTTAAGGGTGGCAACTCATCCACATTACACATGGCACACATGCCAATCCTAGTCCATCCAAATCATGGGTTCCATAACGGATGGAACATAGGGAAAGTGAGATTTACTAGATCTCAGAAAGTTGATTTAGCCCACTGGACAAATTCCATGGTGATCCACACACCCGACAATCTATGGTGATCCACACAATTAATGTAATGAAGTTCAAGGCTAGAGAGAGCCTACTGCTTTCATTTGCTATAGAAAATCTCACTGTAGCTGGAGCCTATTCATGTTTGTTGCAGAATGCTGCATCCTTCAGTAAGAACTAAGAAGTGACGTATAGGGTCTCTGATGGACCCTCAAATTTAACCCCATTAAATGCAACCAACTAGGCTTTTGGACTACTATTTGTGGGCAGTGAATTTACCTTTTTTTGATTAATTCAACAGTGAAAAAAGAAAAATCAAAAGAAGATATCTTCTTATGTCATCCAAGCACAGGGATGATTATTGAGTGTAACAAGGCTAGGGTACAATCTTGTTAAAATATTTTCCCAAAAATATTTTGGTAGTCATATTGGTGAGGTTCATTCAAAAAAGTATAATGAACTAGCATTCTTCAGAGCCCAGCAACTGTGGGCTTCAGGTTTTAGGTAAATGTAACTCCTTAATCATTTTATCAAGGTATCTCTCCAGGTTTTTTAAGTATCATTTGTTTGGGCCTATCGAACTGGACACAAAGGTTTGTTGAACTTGGTGCAGACCATGGTTTTGGATATTGGTGACGATATGGTCGTATCAGTCAACCACATTACACAATACAATGGCGAACCAGTCTGTTAAGAAAAAGAAAAGAAAAAAAAAAGAAGAAGAAGGTTGTATTGGTCCATATCTCCTGATGCAGACTGATACATGCCATATGGGCTGATACAACCATAAAGGCCCATTTTGAAATTTTAGTTCTCAAATTTTCCTTTCATTTTCCAGTTCTTCATTTCAACCATGAGGAAACTTAGTAGCTAATTTTAGACTAGATCTAGGCCAATCTAGGCCTATTTTGAGGATCAAAACAAAAGATTTTGAACGGGATTCTATGAATTAAAGCATAATGGACCATTTTGGGAAATATCGGAAGCAGGGGTAGACCATGACTTTTTTCCTGTTTCTCTTTTTGTTGTGTTTGTATTTAATTGGCCCTAATCCACCAAATCAAACATTATGTTTGATTAGGGCCTATTTGGTTGACTTTCAGCAGGTCAAGCTGACAGACCACAGTCTTATCAAAGAATGGTCTAATACACCATTGGATGTGTTAAAAAAACACAAAAAAATGATATCTGATGTTTTACATACTATCCCTATTAATATTTTTCAAGATTTCGTGTCCCTCAAAAAATTTGGCTGATTTGTTCTGTTACACCCTGTATCATATTGTTTTTGGGCCCAGCCGATGCAGCCACCGATGCTGTTATTCAATACCTTGGTGCAGACACGTAATGGAAAGCCTACTTGAAGATGGAAGGTGTGGCAGTAAAGATGGATCATTGCACACACGTAATGTTGTCACATGTGCACATTGGGCACTTGTGATGGTGACACATGTCAAGCACTTGAAGATGGATGATGGCACGTGACACATTAGCCTGTGGGGCATGTGAAGATGTTCAATGGCATATGTTGCACATGTGGCTCATTGGCACATGTGGAGTGCCTGAAGATGGACAGTGGTACATGTGGCATATGTTGCACAATAGCACAATGTCATGTGAGGCACATTGGCATGCGGGGGACTTGAAGAGTCGATTGAAAATGTTGAACATGTGGCATACTTGACATGTGGGCACTTGAAGATGGGGGTGGCACATGTTGCACATTGGCACATCTGTGGCACTTTAAGATGGATGGTGGCACATGTGGCACACATGCGGCACTTGAAGATGGCCAGTATCATTTGTGGCTAACACATGTGGCAATTCATAGAGAGATGGGTTATTTCGAAGGTGTTCCGTATCAGTAATGGTGGTTGTAACGGTCACCACCATTACCGATACAGGTACCAGTCATAACAGCCAATACGGGGTTATAACAACACCCACGTAATGGTTGGGAAAAAAAAAATTAAATTGCCTGAAAATTTCTGAAAAAATACCTAAAAAATTCATAATAATGTAAATATTCCTTTCTTTCTTTTTTTTTTTTTCTTTTTGTTTTTTGGCAAGTGTTGTATTGGGTTGTTTGGTGAATTTATGAACATGGTTATGTGTGTCTAATGTTTACACATTACAATCAAGTATTAGAATTCGAAATTAAAAAAAAAAAATGCATATATATTTTACTTTTTTGATTTTTTGAAAAAAAAAATGGCCCTTGGATGTTCTATTTGCCCAAATCGCTTCAATATACAGTTTTAATCCTAAAAATTATATTACAAGTAGTCAAAATCTCTTGTAAAATGATCCAGGAAAGTTTTTGAAATAAGAAAAGTGAAAAAAATGAGGAGAAAAATGAATTTACATAATAATAATAAAAAAAAGTGGCCATTTTTTCGATTGTTACAGGGGTAATGGTTGTTGTGCCCCGTAACAGCCGTAACAGCCCCCTTAACGGCTGATATGGTCCCAAAAAAACAACTGTCCCATTTCACCCCCATATCGCGTAACGGTCATGCTTGTGTTACCTATATGTATTGGCCTTTACAGCCGTATCGTAACGGATACGAGACACCTTGGTTGTTTCCTCTCCTTTCTCCTAAGTTTTTGAAAATTATGTTCCTTGTGCATGACCAAGGAAGAGCATTTTCCAGGAAATGGGACAGAAATGGACATGTTGTTTCCAATTACAAAAACAAATGACAGAAATGATGACATGATTCCATGGAATGGCATTTCCATTGATTTATGTTTCAGCAGACCCAAACAGGCCCTAATTTTCTACTGCCCTGTATCTGAGCTGGTTGAGATGTCCCTTGTTGAAGCAGTTGTGCGCTCAAGTCATACTTGATGTACTGGTTTAGGTCTTGCCTGAACCAAAACCAAAATGTAATCCATAAAAAAACAAAACAAAACAAAACAAAAAACAAAAGACGAACAAAAAAAAATAATTCCAATAAAAATAAACATAAAAGATACTAATAATTTAAAATAAAAGAAGATACTAATAATTAAAAATAAAAGTTTTTTGTTTTTTTTTGGTTTGAGTCTCCACGAGTTCCAAACACAGACACCGACACCATCAGCATTACACAATGCTGAGCTATCCTTGTTACCTGGGCGCGGACTTGATGGATTTATTTATCACCAGTTTTCCAAGTGCACTGTAACAAGTCCTGTGGTGCATAAGTAATCAGGGTCACATTGCATGGATGACACAGAAATTGGTGGCTGCCAATACATTATGCTATATTATGTTTTCATGGTATTCTGCTCTGATTTTTTAGCCATGTCCTACTCCAATTGAAAAGCATCCATTTATGTAAATTTTACACATTTCCAAAGTTAACTGTTCGACTGGTCAATTTGCATAGGGTGTTGAAACTGTTGAATCAAGTCATTTCATCACTCCACGAAACATCGAAAGGCTAAGTCAAGCAAAAGAAGCCAACAGAGTGCAGGTCAGCCACATACCTTTTAAATATGCTTCATGTATTCTGATTCACTAGGCAAGTTGTAGATACTTTCAAATCTCTGAACTTCACTTAGGGCCTGTCTGGATTAGACTTAGGGCCTGTCTGGATTAGCGATTACAGCCGTAATGTGCTGTAAATGAGTAATGATTATCATTACCACTGTAGTTGAAAGTAAATCAGGCATTGGCTCTACACAAATACTACTCTCGCAGCTCCACTTCTGACCATGGATATGCATATAAAGTACTCACCGTGGATGTAAATTCTTCAATGTGTTATATCCACAGAGTCCATCCATTTTTTAATATCATTTTAGGCATGGCCTCAAAAATGAGGCAGATTCAAAGCTCAAGTGTACCACACCACAAAAAGCAGTGAGGACAATGATGCCCATCGTTGAAACCTTCCTGGGGCCCACCAGGATGTTTATTTGTCATCCAACCTGTTCAGAAGGTCACACAGACCTGGATGAAGGGAAAACACAAATATTAGCTTGATTCAACACTTCTGTGGACCCCAAGAAGTTTTCAATGGCAGGCATTCAATGCCTACTGCTTTCTGTGGTGCAGTCCATTTCCGCTTTGGATCTACCTCATTTTGTCTCATTCCATAAATGATCTCACAAGATGGATGGACGGTGTGGATATAACACATACATCATGGTGGGGCCCATGGAACTATGCCATGTAAACACACTTCCACTGATCAAAATCTCTGCGGTGATTCCGAAGGACTACCATGATTTGACAGCGGGCTATATCTGATCAATAGTAAAGTGTAATGATGTGAGTTTTCCACCACATTACTATGATATTCAATTATCCAAACAGGTCCTTAGTTGAAATATGCCTTCAAGTTTCCTTGGGAGAATCATGGTGTCATGATGAATCATAATATGAATAGTGTCATGATGCACCAGTTTGTACACATAGGATTCATGATTCGAGGATCCTAACATTGATTTTTGGGAGCTAAAACAAAATCATCATCGTCACCTAAGCCTTATGCCAATTAATTTGGATTGGCTTACATGTATCCTATTCTGCCATTACACTCTATCAAGGGGCATACATTCAGTTAGACTATAGCTCATCAAGTCTTTTCTTATTACCTCTATTCACGTTCTTTTGGGCTTTCTCCTTGTCCTTTTAAAGCCTTCAACTTGTTTCAACTCACTTCTAACCTGTGCAATTCTTGATCGCCATTGCACATAACCAGACCATCTAGGAAAAACAAAATGGTTGTCTCAATAATAGTCATAAACGGGACATCATCCAATCTAGAAAAGGCTATACTCCATCAACGGTGGGCCCATCATATCTACCATCTAGATCACCAAAACACGGGCCCCACTAAAAAAAGATGCATCGTGACCTTATAATTCCTCATTTCATTGAACAACCTTCAACACATTTTCTATGTTTTGAAAGCCATTAGTTGTTGGATAGCGAGTTTTAATTGACAATGCTAGGGTCTGCATTTGACACTGATTTACTGAAATATTGAAACTCATTCCCCTTACATGTGGCAACCATGTATGTCAATCAAACCCGTCTAAATGATGGAACATAGCCTGAAATTCACACTGATCCACCGGATAGGCATCTGATTTTTCCCTATTGAATTTGGACCGTTGACACAATTCCTTTTTCAACTGTCCTTTCTGTTTTTGATGAATGGCTTCAAACTTTTACAACAACTACAAGGCACGAGATGCCACACTTACATAAACATCAAACAATACCAAGCAATACAAATATAATGGCTCTGATCATTTTCTGAGGTGGACCTATAAAAAGGAAACCATCTTTCTTTTATTTTCATGATTCCTGTACAACATTTTTATTTTTATTTTTAAACAATTAACTCTTATCATTTGCCACGAAATACTGTACTGTGTGGAATTTACTGTCCATCTTGCTCCAGTCCAGAATAATATCCCGAGCTTATCAAACACTTTCAGCGCATTGCAAAACTTACCGCGAAATATGTTCCAATTAAGCTCTAGCCCAAGAGCCCAAATGATAGCTTGAGGGACCTTTTTCCATAAGCATGCTCCCGAAGGAGAGAAGGCCTCTGACTAATCCATACCGAGAAAAAAGATTTTCTACCGATCTTTCCAAGACCCATTGAATACAGAACTGCGTATACCTTTCCATGCAAAATTGCAGAGGATTAGCAGGATGATGAACTAATTCTTCCTGATTGTAACATAGCGTACAGCAGTTGGGAAAGAAATTAGCTTGTCTTTAGATGGTCCAACATGAAAATTTTGTACCGTCCAAAAGAAAGCACTAATCTTTTAGAGGGATAAATGTTCTCCAAATACATGAGAAAACCTGCGCCATTAATTCATTTTCTGATACAAGGAGCTCGTAGCTGGATCTCACAGAGAACACCCATCTGATTCTCTCTCCCACATCATACTGTCAATCCCACAACTTGGGATGCACAGATGATTCTTCAAAAACAGCCATTAATTGGGTCAGCATTTGCAGCTCCTCAACTGTCCATTTGATAGTCATTCAATGAACAGTTAGATTGTTCAATTGGTGTGAATTTCATGTTATGCTCCATGGGACAGTCTAGATAGGATCATGGATACCACAATTACTGTAGATTGAGTCACTACCATTTAACACAACGTAGCAAAAGCAAATCTTTTCTGATACAAGGATTTCATAGCAGGATCTAACAGAGAACACCCCATCTGATTCTCTCTCCTGACGCAGGGATGAACGTGATGAGGTCGAACACCGTCTTCCTCAAGGATAACTACTCCGAATCCACGGAGCTTCTCTGGACTCTCCTCACAGAGACTTCTCGAATCCACGAGGAAAGAAAGCAAGAGAATAGGAATAAATTCTAATAAATTCGAAATTAATTGATGAAAAAAATAAAAACAAGTTTACACCCCTTTAAATAAGGGAGCCAAGCAACATGAAAGAAATCAGACTCATACTACAACTAAAACTCCTAGAATTCTCAACTTACTATAAATAGTAAACTTACTATTTATAGACGGTCGTAATGTCTACTAGTGCGCAAGGTTTTCGGCCAAAAATGGTAAGTGTTCTATTTGGCTTCACCAAACCGTTCTCCTAATTATTCTATGCACTTTTCATGTTGGACACAACTCCTAAAGCCCAACGGATGAAAAGTTATACTCAAACTAAAACTTACTATTTATAGTAAAAACAAAATTAAAACGAGGAAACGACCATCGATCAGGGGGTTTCTCGCAAATCCGGGCTGCGCAACCCGGCGTAGCGGGGTTGGTTGGCTAAAGTAGCTCGTTCTACCCCAAAATCATATATTTTATGTCGGATAACTCATTCCGGATTGTGAGATACGCCCGATCTAAGGTCCGATGGTCGGGATCACTTTTGTCGTCGACCGTGCCTTTTCTGATCCATCTTAGCCATGAAATTGTCCGCGACCCGCTCTACATCATCTCCCAAATCATACTATCAACCCCAGAACTTGGGTTGCCTGGCTGCATCTTTAAGAACAGCTATTAGTTGTGCCAAAATTTGCAGCTCATCAACTGTCCATTTGGTAGTTATAAATCCAACTGTTATGATTGTTCAATCAGTGTGATTTTCATGTTGTGCTCCATGGGACGATCTGGATTGAGGCATGGATGCCACAATTATGGTGGATTGAGTCACTACATTTAACACAATGTGGCAAACACACACCAAGGCCTAGCCTGAATTTTAGCAAAACTTCCATGCTCGAGAACAGGATAATGCTACGACTGAAACAAAAGAAAGTGATAGGTAAAAAAAAAAAATCGTTTTTGCTCATGCTGCGACCAAAGCTCTCAAATTCTACACACAACCACTGCCTCCAACAGATGAACCACAGGACCCTGCAGCCAATGAAGGAGATAGACAAATCGGGACTGTTGGATGTGTGGCTGTTGACAGGCACGGAAACTTAGCTACCGCAACTTCCACAGGCGGGTTCGTGAACAAGATGGTGAGTAGGATTGGTGATACTCCAGTCATCGGTGCGGGCACATATGCCAACAGTTTCTGTGCAGTCTCAGCAACAGGCAAAGGTGAGTTCATCATCAGGGCCACTGTGGCCCGGGACGTTGCTGCCCTTATGGAGTACAAAGGACTCTCTCTCAAGGAAGCGGCTGCTTACGTTATAGAGCAGTGCACTCCAAAAGGCACTGCTGGCTTAGTTGCTGTTTCTGCTACAGGAGAAGTCACAATGCCATTCAACACAACAGGCATGTTCCGTGCATGTGCTACCGAAGATGAGTATTCTGAATTCGGAATATGGCCTTCTCTCACTGATTCTGCCATTTAGGAGAGTAAAAAAGGTGAGATTTATAAGAATTTCAACCTGTGGATATGCACAGTAACCTCAAAGTCTTGAGTTTGTACAAGTGGGGTTCATGGCAAGGTGATCAGATCCCTTGATCTAAAAGGCTCCAATGTGGATGGACTTCCCACAAACTCCTTAATCCGTCAATTGGCAAGGCATGGGGGAATGTAGGCATATCCTGCCTATCACATTGGGTCCCATCAGGACAATGGTCTGGATAACAAAGCCATGAACCCCAATCATGCAAACTCAAGGCTTGAGGACACTCAACATAAAGATGGTGTGTGTGTGTGTGTTGTGAAGTTTCAAGTTGGGTTTGTGTAGAATGGAGCTCAGATTCTTGGGCTATAAATGACAATTTGAATGTGATGGACTGCGATTGATAGTGTAATTCCTGTTAGGATGGTGTGGTTGTGTTTGGATGCAAAACCAAATTAGATTGTGATTGTTAAAAAGTTTCAACAAATTACAATAACAGTTGTTGACCCACTTTATCTAGAGTGACTAATCATTTCAATTGTGTACAAATCATTTGTTATTAGACTTGATACATATGAAGCAGCTTGGGCTAAGCCAGTTTCCAACCGTGGTTCAAAAACTTGATTTGAATAGTCTCCAGCCAGGTTGGATTGACTTGAGGCATGATCGAGGAAGGCATCACTTGATTCGACTTGTTATTCAATGATTCAACAATATAGTGATTGTGCTCGAGTCACCGAATCAATTGCGCCAGCTTAGTCAATTCAAGATCAAGTTGCAGTGGTGAATGAGTTTTCTAGTGACTTGGCTTGAATTGGCATCGAGTTAAAAGAGTTTTGAGTCAACTTGCTGAGATTTACAATTATAATTCAAACTGGTTCATTTATTTTTCAGTAGTTGAGTTGAGATGACTTGTCATTGTAAACTAGAGAGAAATGGGAAGATGGAAGTTTTATATCGGATTCCTTTCTGTTTGCCCGATCAGAGTTTGAGGGTAGTGTGCAGCAAGACATGGTGCAGTCCAAACCTAAATAATAATGATTCCCAGCTCTCTCCTCAAACGACAACTTCGAGGAATTGCAAACGCTACCAGCAGCTGTTTACCTACTTATCACCTTTGTGGGGGAACATTTGGGTGGGCCCCACATTGTAAATTGCATGGCCCAAGAATCAGGAGAGTTGAAACGTAACATGGGCATACACTAGTGAAAAGAATGGTTAGTTTAAACTTCTTTGGCGCCATTAGAATGAGTGCGCCCAACTGAAAGCGAAAAACTTAATTGATAGTCTGGTGATTGTGACGGTTGCTTCACAGGTGCACAATTCAGCAGACCAAATTCAGCAAACAATTTAGACGATGACCTATCTACGGTGGGTCCCACAATTTGACCCATTTATAGAGATAATGTACACCATGTGCACAATTTCTGAGAGCCTGCGTATCAGCGATGACATGCGGACAGAGTACCAAAAATAAAATTAAAAAAAGTCCTCCAATGCCATGCCCTTGCCCATGGACCCTTAAAAAGGGTGCACTTAGCATATGTAAACGATATCAGAAATGTTCATTCAGTTTACCTTCTATTGAATGGACCGCAGCAAAATTCACATTATGTGGATGATCCTAACCTTTTAATTTTGGCATATAAACAAAAAATCAATGATTCACATTTAATTGGAAGGAATAAATATTTGGATTGGATGGTTTTGGAAAATGTGATCAAGGTAATCTTTTGTTCCTGGCTAATCAATGGCAGATCCACATGTGATGCATGGTCTGGAACTTTGGATCATCATGATGAATGGTGTACGATGGCACAAAATTTTACCTGAGGCATTAGATCTTCTATCTTGAAACTAAGGGCCTGTTTGGATTGACGGTCGGGATTGATTTGTATTGTATTAAATATCGAAATAGGTCATATACCATGTTTGATACGGCATTGAAGTCCGGGGTATACCATCCCTCGAATATGTCACAGAATGAAGATTAAGAGATGGCGGTGCAGTATTGTCAAAGGCGAGTGCATCAAGAAGTGCAGCGCACTCATGATGCAGTATTGGGTAAGACATCTGAGACAGAAGAGAAGCTACTAGAGGTGGGCATTAAGTCGAGTCAGACCGGATTGGGTCCAACTCGACTCGATCCGAATTTTCAAGTAACTGACCTGAACTCGATCCGATTTAGGACCGAGTTTGGATCAACTAACTCGATCTGATCCGATACACTGTTGGTCTGAACAGAATTGAGTTCGACTCGGTCAGAGAAACGGAGTCGGATTAGGTTGGGTACGGTTTGGATCAAATTAGCTATGGAAGGGGAATGGGTAGGGAGGCGACGGATCAGGGCAGAGGAGAGAGAAATTGGTGGAATACAAGTCTGGTTTCATAAATCGGAAGCGGATTGGCTTGTGGTGTATTGATGTCAACAAGTTTTGTGGGTCAAACTATGAGCTATGTGTTATATCCAAACCGTTCATCCATTTGGAGAGCTCGTCTTAAGGCTTGAGCCAAAAAATTAGACAGATCCAAAGATAAGTTAGACCACACTGTAACAAACAGTGGGGGATTGAACGTTTACCATTGAAACCTTTTTGGAGATCACAGAAGTTTTGGATTAATATGAAATTTGTTTTTCCTCTTCATCTATGTATTTTTAAGTTTTTAACCTTATTAACAGATTAGATGGAAAGTAAACATTATGGTGGGCCCTATAATTTTTTAATGGTGAAAATCATTGTCCTCGCTGCTATTTTTGGTGTGGTCCATTTGAGCTTTCAATATGATTCATTTTTTTTTTCTAATGCTCTAAAATGATCTCGAAAAATGGATAAACATTATGGATATAATAAATACATCATTGTGGGGCCCATGTAACTTGGATCTCATTTGAGTCGTTCGTACAACTAGGAGCTCGTGGCACACTCGCGCTTGTATTCACACAACACGCATCTACACCAGCTGTATAGCTGGTGTGTGATACATGCAATCAGATTATATACTGAGTTACCGAGTACACTCTTATCGTACTCAGTAAACTTAGTTGGGCTCACCGTGAATGCATGTGGTTTATCCACACCGTCCCTTCGTTTTTCCGGATCATTTTAGGGGTTAAACCCAAAATTGATGCATATCCAAAGCTCAAGTGGACCATACCACGAGAAAAAGTAGAAGTATTGATTTCCACCATTTAAAACTTTATAAGGTCCAGTGATGTTTATTTGTCATCCAACTTGTTCATAAGATCAGAAATACATGGATGAAGGGAAAATAACAAATATAGGCTTGATCTAAAACTTCTTTGGCCCCCAATAAATTTTCAACGGTAGATGTTCAATTCACACTGTTTCGGTGGTGTACCCCACTTTAGGATTGGATACACCCCAATTTTGGGATTAAGCCATAAAATTATCCGTTAAAACAGATGGACAAAGTGGATAAATTGAATGAATGATAGTTGGGCTCACAGAGTTTACTCAGTACACAATCTACTTCTCGCTTCCGTGTTACACTAGCTAATCTATTCCGAACTAGGTTTCAAGGTACCTGCCCAACGCACGCTTCATCAATGCTCCACCCGCTGGTCAATGTCCTCACGTCACTTTTTTGGGAAATGGTTTAACCTGGCCCTTTATTTCTCAACGGTTAAAGATGCAAACATCCAACAGCTCTATTTTAACTTTATATGACCTAACCGAATCAAATCGGTCTAGATTGGCCACTGATCCGAACTCGATTCGATGTACGGTCGGATCTAACTGGGCCTACTTGATCCGACCTGATCCTGGCCTTCGGTTTCGATCAGATCTGCCGAATATGATTGGATCGGGTCGGATTCTGCCCAGCTCTAGAAGCTGCATCTGTGGATGACCATTGCATGGTACTCCCTCTCCTCTCCCCATCGTCGCCTTCTACTGCATGTGGTTAGTCACCTCCTCCGAATCTCTTTCGAAGGTTTGTGATTCATATCACAAGCAAAACTCGTTTCGGAGAGTCGGAACAGGACGATTTAAGATTTCCTTTCCCAGATCGGAGGTTTAAAACCAAATTGTTCGGGAATTGATGTCCTTCCCGAATCCGTATCGATACGCTTCTTTCAGGAAAAAATGACCCGATTCAGGAGTTAGGTCGCACTAGCCTCTTCAAACTCAAGTAGCCCCTGTTCCAGTGGGGTGTATACGGTCTGCGTATATACCTCTGTTTGTGAAAAAGCTTTTTACTTTCCACATCTAGGGATACCGCCAAATCAGGAGATTTTCATGTAAATCTTAGGACCTCGTATCAAAGGGTTTTGCAATATTCTTCAGTAAGTGTGGAAGATGGGATATGACCAATGCATGCGGCCATTAAAGGTAAGTGAAGGGCGTAGATAGACCTTGATTTGAAGAAGTATACAATTTATAAAAACCTGCACTCCTTTTTCTTCTTCTACACCATCTATTTTTGGGAAGTTTTTTTTTTACAGTAAGACTATGCTACATTCGGGTTGATCATTGGTGGAGGTATTACTCGTATCTTCCTTGAGTTTATACGAAATGAAGCATTAGGCCATATCCTGATGGGTCCCACAAGTAGTAGATCCTGGCAGCCGAATCGGATTGCCTCCCTCACCTCCATCCGCGGGTAATGATGGATGCGATCTGAGCCCCACCATGGATGGGCTGACAGGATGTTTGGCTATAAGTGCCTAATTCATTCACGATCTGACGAGTGTAAAATAGATGGACGACATGGATGGGTCACAAACATCATTGTGGGGCCCACATAGCACTGACCATCAACCCATCAAATTTGGGCGATGGGAAGAGGCAATGCGATTGGGCTTCAATATATAAGGTATATACACTACGTGGCCCATATACGTCGTATCCAAATATTGGCTACTTGGATGCATTTGTATACTTGCCCAACAAGCAATCTAATCCAAACACTCGCTGTCCTCTGCGTATGTGGATGTATTTCGATTTTGGTCAAACGTATACTTCAACAATAGATGGACACAATGCAACATAATAGTATACGTAAATTCAAACAGGCCCAAAAACACACCCTTTATCAATGTTGTAAACCGGATCCGTCTTCCTAGGTGGTCAGTTTAAACCAATCTGACCTCCGGTCCAATGGGTCAATCGCAACATCATCATAAGGGTTTTCAATGGATACCTAGACCTGCGGTAACCCGATTAACGTAACCCAATTTTAGCTGGTTTGGGTCCCATCTTTTAGACCCATTAAGGAATTGGGTAGATCTCATCTTTTAGAACCAGTTAAAAGTTAGGTCTTATTGAGTTTGAGTGGGGTCCATCACACATGGATGCGGTTAAAGTTGGGTTGGATGAAGTTGAGTATAATTAGTTTTAATGGTGCAATTATATATATATATATATATATATATATATATATATATATATATATATATATATATATATATATATATATATATATATATATATATATATATTTAAGAGGTGTTCTAAACCATACATATAAGAAAGCCTGTTTATATGTCATGCAAACATCAAAGAGGGTTCATGTCAACCTCATATCCACTTGAGTTTTGGATCTGTCTCATTTTTGGGCTCATGCCCTAAAATGTGCTGGTAAAATGGATGGATGGTGTGGATAAGTGGGCCACAAATTTAAGCCATTAACAACTAATGTTCAAAGCATCGGTATTACTATAAGTTTCATTGACGGGAGATATGGAAACAATATTGATATTGTCAGAGAAATATCATGATATATTAAAATACACATATTTGCATATTTAGGAATAAATTTTTTTTATATAAAAAATGCACACGTTATAAGTTTTAATTTAATAAGACTTAAAATTATATGTTGTTGTAAGAAATCAATCTATCATATTCATCTATCCAACCATCTCATCTATTCAGTAAGAAGTGGGAGTAAAAAGGCATATGATCGTAAAATAGTTTAAAAAAAGATCATACTCTAAAAGTGAGTCAAATGCTTTTAAAGTGAAAAAGAATGTCATACAAAAAGAAATTATGAAACCCTTGAAAGAGAGAAAGCATGTTAATGATTGAAAGAAAGACCATACTCTAGAAGTCAAATCAAATGCTTTCAACGTGGAAAAGAAGATCATATGAATAGAAACTGTGAAATCCTTGAAAGAGAGAAAGCAGATAAAGGATAAAAACATGATAAGAAAAATCAAAGATACTACCATTATTGCGTTTGATGGCGATGTTTTAATACTCACATTAGGTGAAGTTGCATGTCTCCATAGTAGGTAATAGGATACTGAATATGTATTGATACTTGTGCTTTGTTATGCTACTTCAAAATTAAGTAATTTTGGTGTTGTAAAGATGAGAATTAATAGTGATTCAAAAATAATGGGACTACGTGATGTGCATCAAAATAAATGTGGGCTACACATTAACTTTGAAAAATGTGGGACATATTCCTGACCTTCGGCTCAACTTAACTCGAACTAGATAAATAAGGTTATCAAAGCAATTTTGGAAGAGTTAGTTGGAAGCTTATCAAATGGTTGACTATTATTGTAAGAGGAAAGGCATGTTGTAAATTTTGTATGACCCAAGTAAAGGTATGTAAGAATGGTGTAAATATTGTTGAAGATGCATGATTACTAATTTTATAGTATAAGCAGTTTAGCCATACAAATGAAAAGAGTGTATGGATTCTTACCAAAAAAATGGCTTCTTTCTAGCATCAAATGTACATCTCTCAACCACTGCATTATTTTTTATTGAGCAATCAACACAATTTCTTTTCCAAAAAAAAAAAGCAAGAAAAATGCATTTTAAATTTGCGTTTATTATGATGTTTATGGTCTTATGAAATATAAAAAAAAAAAATTTGATGCATTATATTTTATCATAGTTATTTATGCTTAGTCTAAGAAGATTTGTACCTATGTCATGAAAATAAAAGATCGGGTCTATAAAAGTTTTCAACATTTTTATAAAAAGGCTAAAAGAGAAACAAGTAAAAAGTTAAGATGCATCCGGACATATAATGATTAGAAATATATCTTAAAGTCATTTGAAGGATATTACATAAAGAATGACATCAGGCATCAGAAGATAATCCCCATGAATCCTCAACAAAATGATGTAGTTGAAATGATGAATAGAACTAATTTTGAAAGCATTAGGAGAATGTTTTCTTTAACTGTATTACCCAAACCATTGTGGATGTGATAGGATTAATCTCAACCATTGATTTTGATGACCATAGGTCATACAATGCGACGTGCTTTAACTTATACTTAGTGTCGTTTTATATTAATATGAGTTACATGATGAGTGATTCCTCTGTAGTCCTTAAAAAAACTAAAGATTGGACTCAGTGATGTTCACTCCCCAAGTGCAGGGTTGTGATGTAGTAATAACTCGGTAAGACCGAGGTCGAATCCCAAGGGACTGAAACTTGTACGTTATCTAAAATTAAATAGAACTAGAACTAGGCTAAGATGAATTCTAAATCAATTAGCAATGGTGGAATACTTGTAGAATAATTAATCTAAATCTTAGGAAAAAAAAATCAGAGATAGGAACTAGGGATTCAGAGGATCCACTTGTAGAGATCAGGGAGAATTTATGCTTGCATCAAAAATCAGAGAAATTACTGAACTGCCGTTGATCTAGTTTTCAAAGAGATGAAAGGTGTATGAATTAGAATGGATTCCATCACCAAACCATGCCCACAGACTATGGCAAACAACAGAATTAAACTAATTACCAACCAATCATATGTATGAAGGTTAAGAAGGGTACCGTCATCCAACCATGCCCAGGAAACTATGGTGAACAACGGGACGTCCTAACGTCATAAACATAAAAGGGATAAGAAAATATTCAAAGCATTGCAGACCCATTGTAATTTCAGTCACAACAGACCATTAAAGACCAAAAATATTTCCATTAAAATCAAACTAAAACCAACTTCAATTCAAAAATTAAAATTAAATTAAAAGCATATAATCTCTCATCTCACTACAAGCTTCACCTCCTAGCCCTAGCTAGGAGGATTTAGCCTGCCATGGATGGGCTCAATCCAAATAAATAAAGAGAAAAAGAAAAGGAAAAGAAAAGGGAAAGAAAAAAAAACCAAGCTCCTCTCTCTCTCCTCTGCCACGTTGAAACCCAAGCTCGAGCCCTCTGTTCTTCCTCCCCAGACCCTGAATGAATGCTCCCCACGTCCAAAAACCTCTTTTTATAGCTGCTGGAAGGCTGGAGTCAGTGACAGAGTTGTAGCAGGACACGGAGTGCAATTTTCGCAGCCAAGTTCGGTACCATGAAACACGCCACTTTCCTCGCTCAAATTCCAAAGAAACACCGTCCCTTAGTACTTTCTTGGGTCCTCTACATGATAGACGGTTCAGATCTGCCATACGATCAAAGATGGTGGGCCAAAACTGTCCGGAAAAGTAAGTTTTTGCGGATGTGCGAAACCTTTCGTACCATTTCGCTGTTGTGGTCGGTGGGCCCCACAGAAGCATTTTCTGGAAAATCCACCCCATCCATTGGATTCAGAACGAAATTTCAGTTAAGAATGGGTGGTTTTGAACGTCCATTGATGTGGCTCAGAGAAGAAATCATAAAAGAATCAGTTTTGAACGCTACCGAGCAGCCCTTTTGTGGCCTCTGTATCTCACACGTGTACACGCATGGGTGAAAAGTGATAACATGGTTTTGTAGTTCTCGCAGCTTTCTACACTGTGGACGGTTCAGATCGAGCTTATGGAGCACGTGTGGGGCCCACAGATGATCGCAAAAATGGCCAGCGGCCGTGCATTACGCGGTGCGAAAGCGGAAGCTTCTTCCGCTGTGATGCTTGTGGGGCCCATTTTGTTAGACACTTGAGAAATCCAATCCATCCACCGAATTCCTCTCGAAATTTCAGTAAGAAACGACTGGTTTCATATTGATTTTGGCTTGACCCACGGAATATTCTGTTTCGCCGTCCATCTTGCATTTTCTGACGATTCTCGTACGTACACGTGCATGGGGCCAAACGGCGAGCTTGGCGATGGTCAAGACCCATCTCTGGACACGTTGAACGGTCTAGATCATCAAAAAGGTTGATGTGTGGGCCCCACTACTCAAAATCGGATGGCTGCGTGGAAGACGCTGTCTCCGTTTGAGATTTGGAAGATGAGAGTCGGCCAGCATGCGCTGACCGACTTTGGACGATTCAGTGCACGGCGACTTCACTTATGCTGTGCACACACACCATGCAATATGGGTCCCGCCTTGATGTGTATGCTAAATCCGACCCATCCATCCACTTTTTCATCTTACGTGAGCCGTTGAGACCAAAATTGAAGTAGGTCCAGATGTCATGTAGGCCCCAAATCAAGAATTTATGGGCTGATCTATCCGTTGGGAAACTTCTAGGATGATCCAATGGATGATTTTTGACGTGTACGGTTAATTTATGGCCCTCATCTCATGTATAAAGTTTCGAACCGATCAGATGTCGGGAACCATGTGATCTTGCATTCTGGATGCGTTTCAAGCCACTTGAGCTTCAGTTTCTTAGTTTTTTCGGATTTCTGACCGTATATATCCGTCAATCTTGGTCCTCTGAAGTCCTTCCCTTGCCTTTGGTGTCATCAGATCGTTAAATCTCAAATTTTAACATCCTTTTTCCATCCAAGCTTGTAAAATCAACCTGCAACATAAACACGATTGAAGCAGCCGTTAAGCACTATTATGCTCGTAAATCCGGACAATATTTGGGGTCTAATATGCACTATTTGACCCTCAACAAGTGACAATTGATCAGAGAGAGTTATGGTCCATGGATTTCAATATCCTGTGTTATGACCATCACATGAGAAACTTAGGACACATCTGTAGATATCATACTTTGAGATGTATGATTATCCTGTGTGAGGGGACTAACTTGGGTCAAGATGGACAATCTCCACCATTAGGATCCAACTTAATGCCAGTTATACCTCTGCCCTTACCCTACACAAGAGTGCGATTGGGCCACAAACATAAGATCTTAGTATTAAACCTTTAGACACTTGTATTGAAGGATCAAGTTCAAGTCAATAATTTAAGAGCCCAGTAAGCTAGAATATGTTCTATGTGACCAAAGACTTTATATTGTATGAAAAATGATCAATCTATAGACATAAGAACTTATAAGGGTAGATCTTGACTAGATGACTTTTGCTAACTTCACAAGGCTACTTAGAGGCCATTGAAGTAGGTGATGATAGGTACATACATCAGGGTTCATTGATTTTTGTTGAGGCCGACATGAATATACTAGGTTTAACTAAGCACATGACCAAATTTGATTAGATTAGGAACTCATCAAGTGATTTTACTATTAGATCTAGCACTTAAAAGGGTTTTACTTGGTTTTATAAAAGTTTTCAACTGTTAAAATTGTGTTCTAACCATTAAAACTATTTTGATCTCACTTGATGATGCATTAATAGTCTAGATTTGATTATCTAAGATTTAATTAGTATGGGATATAAATTTATGGCAAATAACCTAGACAATAGAAGGATATAGATCATGAATATGTACACGGATAATATATTTTAATAGATTTTCCTCACAGTAAAGTACAAAAAAGTTCATAAGATGGTGGTACACTATATTTATGTCTTGTGTATGCCTCTAACCTAACACCCCCTTATATGTAGATCTCATCTCAGATGAGAGGAATCCCAGTTGAGATGATCCACCTCTCGGTGTCACTTCAAAGAGAAAAAAGAGAGTTCATGTTATCGATCCATCTCTCTACCTTCTCTTCTCTACCATATATGTGGATGGGTAGATTCCACCTCATGGATGACGTGCGTCTTTTTTTACCCAACAAGAGGAGCAAGTGACAGTTTAAGGGGAGTCTGTATTGGAATTTGACTAGGATTCCCCCTCACAAGAAACTGTTGTTGGAAATGACTATTGTTTGTAGGAGGTAGTGCAACAACAGTTTGTTGTGACGACGTAACAACAAGGGATTTGATTAGCTTAGTGTTAGATGACGTAATGGATGGATGATACACAATGCAGTAGTGCAAAGTCCATCTCAAGAGTGGAAATGAGGAATCGAAATATATGAAATTTGTCAGGACCCATTTATATGAGAGAGACTGTAAAGTAGAGGAAAAATACTCCAGTCAATCTAAGTTTCTAATGTGGCGAGATCTACGAATTCGCAAGCCCTAGAGCATACACTTGAGTTGGGGGTAGAATTCTCTCTTCCATCTTAGCAAACCTCAGGTTGAGGAATCATCCACGTGGTAGGTGGCTCATCATGAGCAGCCCACCTCATGGTTTGCACCAAAGTTTTGTTGGGAGCTCCAGTAAATCCTAGGTATCTCTTTCATCTTTCTATTTTCAAGTTATCTTGGGTTTAAGGCTATCTGGGCCTAGGTTTGGGTTTTATATTGGACTCAGATTTGGGATTTGAACCAGGTTTGGGTTTTGGAAGGTTTTGGATGGATTTGGACATGCATAAATCAATTGCATTGACTCAGGTGGGGTGTCTATAATTTTATAGATGGGTAACTCCTCTCACATAGTAAGAGTGTGATATTGGTGGTGGTGGATCGTTTATTTATGTGCACTTCGTAGCAATGTCACACCCCTATAAAGCTTAAGTGGTGGCCCATCTCTTCATTGAGCACATCTTTAACTTCATGGTATGGTATGCACCATTTTCAGCGATAGGGATGCCATCTTCACCAACCATTTTTTTGGAAAGAATTATTTCATTTATAGTGAACCAAGTTGAACATGAGCTCAGCTTACCATCCTCGATTTGACAGCCGAACCGAAGTGGTTGATCATGTTGGAGCCAATGCTATGAAAAACCAATGTGAGCCCTAATCCATTAGCCATGTGCATGTGACTAGGGCAATATCAACTGTAGATCATGATGACCATGAGTCCTTAATAGACATCCTATTGATCTTTTCAATGTGTAGTGTTACCTTGAATCAACATTATGGGTTTGTTAATGAGTTATTTCTTTAGTAGTTCTTGAGAACTTGAGATTGGATATGATAGTAATTGACATGAAAGATACGTGGTCCATGGATCTTAATACCTTGTTAGACCATGACCGTCAAAGGTGTGTGGGACACAGAACATCAATTCATAAGATACACAATCATTTTATGTGAGCGGACTAACTTGGGTCAGGATGGATAGTCTCCACCATCAGGAGCCGGCTTAGTATCAGTATGTACCTTACCCTTACCCTGCACAGGAGGGAGTATGCCATGAACAAATGATACAAGTTTAGACATTTGATCACTCACATTGGTGGATCGAGATCAAGTCAATAGTTTGGAGGCCCATTAACTTGGATTGTGATCAAGAGATCAAGACTTAATGATACATAAAAAATGGTTCTTATATTTGTGAATGTGTAAGGGTTACGGTCTTAATTGGTTGACTTTAGATCTCATGCGATGTCTATAAAAAGGCGTAATTGAGTACTTCCATCAGAAGTCATTGATTCTTTCACCGTCCATTGAGGGATCAACTGATTTACTTAGGAACATGTTTATGACTTTAATTTGGATAGATCAGGGATCATCAAATAGTTTTTCTACTAGCCCCAATACTCTAAGGGCGTGTTTAATTTTCCAAATTGCATATAAATGCCTTGGGAATTAGTAATTATTGGTCCTCCACTTGTTTGAAAATGCACTTGCATTTCTGTTTTGAAAACCAAGTCAAAAAGACTGGTTTAAATTTTTAGGCCCCACCATAATATATATGATATATTTGCTCCGTCCATCAATTTTAGCATAACATTTTGAGGCATGAGCCAAAAAATGAGCTTGATCCAACACTCAAGTGGCCCACACTAAAGGAAATAGTGGCACCGATATGTTTTTAATGGTAGATGTTTGATTCCCTAAATTTGTGGTGTGGCCCACTTGAGCTTTGCACTAGCCTTATTTTTTTTGTGAAGCTCTAAATTCAGCCGGCATAACAGATGGATAGTGTGGATAAGACACCGACATCATGGTGGGCCCCACATATATTTGACAATGTCATAATTACCCAGTGAAATAATTATTATCTATTTGCAGTGTATTTACCAAAGGTTTGTAAAATCGAACACGCCCTTAATGTTTTAGCTGACTTTTCGAAGGTTTTATAAAACTGTTTTAATCAACTTGATGATAACCTAAAGGCCCAGATCTAATAATCCACTTTCGATCATGAGTATATGTATGGATGATGTCGATTGATACACTTTCCTCACAGTAGGTTACAAAGTTATGCATAGGGTGGCGGAGTACCATATTGAAAATTTTCTGAAACCCTAACCTCCTTCCTATATATTAGATCCAATCTCAGAGGAGAGCATATGAGAAGCTCTAGACACCCCTTCCCCTTGGGCACATGAATAAGAGAAACAAGAGAAAGAGCTTAGAGAGAGGGAGAGAGAGTGGAGAAAGGAGATCTCTATCCTTCTTGCCACATCTTTTCCATCTCAATGTGATCAATTCTTATGGATAGTTGTGGAATTCCTAGACACCTACCAGAGGAGATTCCTTGAGCTATCTAGATTTGTTCGGTATTAGGATAGATGGAGGAGAGATCTCCTAAGCTAGGAGACCATCATCGACACCAGATTAATACACACCATTAGATTGGATTAATATAGATCGTCAAAATTCATGTGTGATATAACCTTTTTAAGTTAGATTTTAGATTCTAAAAATTGTACATGATTGAATTTGGGAGGCCTTGGGATTGAGATTTTATTTTTGAATTTAGAGAAAAATCATATTATGCTACGCATCTCCAATCAAATCTAATCACGTTGATATTTAAAAAATTACTTGTGATGTTTATCAAGCAAACGCCTGAAAGAATAGGTAAAGTTGCTACTATGATTAGAGTGGTGGTACAACACATTTTTTCGTTCAGCTACCAAGCTAACCTCATATGAAGTTATCTATGGTGTGCCCTCACCCCAACTTCTCAGTTATGTGCCGAGGACCACTCAAGTTCAAGCAGCAGAGGCCATGCTACATGGTTGGAATTGTATTCTATCACTCCCTAAAGGAGAACTTATAGGCAGCACAAGATAATGAAATGAATAACAGACTCAGAGTACTAAGTGGGAGTTCAAAGTCGGCGACTAATGTATTTATGGCTTCAACCATATTGTCAAGCCTCTATAGTATTCAAGAGATCCATGAATTCATCTCCCTGTTATTTAAGTCCATTCAAGGTTCTACAACATATTGGACAGGTTGCCTACAAATTGGAATACCAATGGGATCCATAGTCCACCTCATCTTCCATGTCTCACATTTAAAGAAGAAGTTGGGAACTTATGTGCAGCTGCAAGACTTCCTTCCTCCCCTAAACGAAGATGGGGTTATTCAACCAAGGTCACATACCATTCTTCGTAATAGAGTGGTGAAGTTAGGCAATCGTGCTATTACAGAAGTACTCATTCAATGGATGGGCATACAACCAAAAGATGCCACGTTGGAGAGGTATCTTATACTCATGGAGCCATTTCCTAATGTAGACCTTGAGAACAAGGTCAATATGAGCGAGGAGGATTAATACGTGCATACGCCTTCATACATAGATCATTAAGCATTCCCATGACTTTACACTTAGTTATTGTTTAAGTCAAGAGTCATAGAACACATGTTACGTCAAGGTAGTTTTGTAGGCATGGGACTTGGGTCATGTTATCTAAGTTGTTTTGGTTGTGGGTGCTTTATGTAGGTATTTATTTGTGATTAAACAATGAGGAAAAACCACTCAATCCTATACATTCCTATATATGCAATTATTGAATGCTGGTTCTCCTTGAATTGAATCAACCTGTGTTGTTTCATTATTTTTTCGCAAATTCAATTAAAAGAAAGAAAAGCCACACAATATCACCAAAATACTCTCTCTCTCTCTCAATTGGAAAGGGGATTCTAACCTCTTTCTTTCTAATCCTATAGTTGTGTTGAAATGAAGAAAAATTCAAACACAATCATATGACATTTCTATAATAATAATTAAAATTAAAATTTAAAAAAAAAAAAAAGAAGAAGAAGAAGACAAAAGATCATGTTGCCAAATGTAAAATTAAATGCAAGAAGAATATGATCTAAAAAAATAAAAAAGGACAAAAAAATAATAATTTAAAATTTTCAGGTTTGCATGTAATAAACGGCAGATAAAATAAAATTTATTTTGCAATATTTTTTTACGGAAATAATTAAAGGGCTTTGTGAACATCCCCACCTTTGTGGGACCTTAGTAAGGTCACTTAAACTTTTCAATGGTACATGGGATAATCATTAATAGGGAAATAGTATCGTTGCGAGTATGCCATAGTATAAGAATCATGCCAATCTTATAATCTTATCTCTTTAAAGGGGGGCCAATTTTTTGAAACATCCCTTTATTTAAGAGCCGTAAATGCATGGCTAGAATCATTGGACTAAGTGCTACTTTCAAATCATAAGCAATGCAGAGTTGGATTTATCGAATAGATGGTTCGAAATGATGATTAATCAGGCTTATTGTGTCTCTCTGATCAATCTTAAGTGTCCATTTTCAATGCTATATATTGATAAGTTGTTTAGGATTGTTCTATAGATGTGAGTTTTGCACCTATGTATGATAGAATGATCTCCTAAGATTGATGATTTGTCGACTCACATATAAAGCTGCTGGGAAACTGCTAACGTGGCATGAGGGGAAAGGTAAGGGCTTCAGCAAAATCCTAATTAAATTTTCAAGTTGCTAAAGTGAAAAAAATAATAATAAAATAATTTTTATTTTATAAAAAGGAGACATAAAATAAAATTACAAAACAAAATAAATAAATAGAAGTTCATGTTGCAAAATGAACAAAAGGAAAAAAAGGAAAAAAAAAAAAAAAAAAAAAAAAATGTGGGTACATTGCTGACGTCTCGTGAAGGCAAAGGTGCAGGCAGTAGCAAAACTTTAATTTAAACTTTTCAAGTGGCCAAGTGAAAAAAGTTAAAAAGAAAAGAAATTTTCAGTTTTCAAAAAGGAAAAATAAACTAAAATTGCAAAACAATATAGCTAGAAATCAAAAAAAAAAAAAAAGAAGAAGAATTTCATGCTACAAAATGAACAAATGCTTTAAAAAAAGAAGTAAACTTATTTCAATTTTCAAGTTACGAAAAAGAACAAAAAAGATAAAATAAAACTTCACTTTTCATCAAAAGAAAATAAAAATGAAAAAAATAAGTAAATTCAAATTCAATAAATACATTTTCATGTCAGAAAATAGAAATAAAAATTCAGAAATCTAATATATAAGTGTCCGTGTTAAAATGTAAAATGCTGAAAAAGGAAATAATAAAATAAAATTGAAAAACATGGTGTTAGAAATCAAAATAGATTAATAGAATTTCATGCTGCAAAATGAACAAATTCCCAAAAATAATAATAATAATAAAATAACTTAAAATTTTCAAGTTACCAAATGAAAAAAAAAAAAACACAAAAGATAAAATAAAACTTTAGTTTTCATAAAAGGCAAATAAAAATGAAAAAATAATTAAATTCAAATTCAATAAATAAACTTTCATGTTACAAAATGGAAATAAAAATTCAGAAAACAAATAAAATAAAAATACAATTGCAAAACAAGATAACTGGAAATCAAAATAAATAATTATAAATAATTATAATTTCATGCTGCAAAATGAACAAATATATATATATATATATATATATATATATATATATATATATATATATATATATATATATATATATATATATATAACTTTTCAAGTTATCAAATGAAAAAAAATATACAAAAAATATAAAACTTTATTTTTCATAAAAGAAAGTTAAAAATGAAATGATAATTGAATTCAAATAATAAATTTTCATGTTATAAATTAAAATAAAAATTGAGAAATCAAATAACTAAGTGTACATGTAAAAAAAATATAATAAAAATAATGGCCCATGCAGGTTTCGAACCTGCGACCTTCGCGTTATTAGCACGACGCTCTAACCAACTGAGCTAATAGGCCAATTATTTATAATTTACTATTTATATATTAATCTATGTTTTACATCAATAAATACATTACTACCGTAGTGAGTGTGTCAACGCCCCTAAAGTTACGTAG
The DNA here is from genome assembly GCA_037074715.1 of Magnolia kwangsiensis. Lineage (NCBI taxonomy): Eukaryota > Viridiplantae > Streptophyta > Magnoliopsida > Magnoliales > Magnoliaceae > Magnolia > Magnolia kwangsiensis. The sequence continues at coordinate 12,167,839 of CM073585.1, read as the reverse complement.
GCACTACCATGATGTATGTATTATATCCACACCGTTGGTCCATTTCATGAGATTATTTTGTGGTTAGGCCAAACACCAGAGAAAGCAGGACTGGATCATATACCATTGAATTAAAACTTTTTGGGGATCACAGAAGTTTCGGATCAATCTGATATTTGTTTTTTCACTTCATCGAAGTCCGTGTGACCTTTTGAACAGGTGAGATGGGAAATAGACATCGTCGTGAGTACTAGGAAGGTTTCAACCGTGGAATTTATTGTTCCCACTAGTTTCTGTGGTGTGGTCAACTTGAGCTTTGGATCTGCCTCAGCTTTGAGCTAATGGCCTAAAATGATCTCTCCAAATGAATGGACGGTGTGGATGTAATACTTACATCATAGTAGGCCCTACAGAATTTAGTGACATCAACACACCACGTAGGTATGTGGTGAATCCGCTTTCTTTTATGCTAGGTGATCTCCATGGTCGGGGCCTACCATTATCATGAACTGATGTCTGGCACGAGTCGGATGTTGACATGAAAATGGTCTCATGAGGGTCCTCTCGTACCACACCTGATCTCTGATCTCCTGAGCCGGATGTTGTGCCCTTTACCCATACTTTGACCCATTGACCTCATGGTCGGCTCGGCTAGGTTTAGATTGAATCTGAATTGGTATAAAATTACAACCAGAGTTTCAACATTGTTGGCCACTCCCTCTTTTTTTTTTTTTGTAAGCGTGGCATAATTGATATAATATATGATATATATGATCAAATTCTAAGAAGAAATTTATAATAGTCAGGCAATAATAAGAAGGTGGGGTACTTCTTTTAAAATGAGTTACTTCGTGCCTTCCACAAGAATAGACTTTTGGAATACCAGTATAATAATAATAATAATAATAATTTAAAAAAAAAAAAAAACAAACTTACAACCAATCATTAAAATCAAGTGTAAGAATGTGTCTGGAAAGAACTATTTGATATTGAATAGAGAACAAATATAATGTATAAGTATAGACTTGGATTACAATTAAATATTATAGGTAAAAATTAACGCTGCTCCTAGGATAAGATGAGATAAAAGATAAATTGATTAATTGATTGATTTATTTGTTGTTTGTTGGGTTAGATGAGAGATATCTTTCTCAATCACATTCCTCTATTATTTATAGATTTATGCTATTCAACTTGTGCTTCTAGATTCTTCTTCCATTACTACAATAATTATGGTAGTTGAAAAGCATTTCTCTACATCCTTCTCTTATCTAGATCCATTTTTTATGATTGTTCCTCTTCCACTCAACCGAGCTCTATTTTAGTCGCAAATCGTTCATCGGCCATACATCGGCCGCATTGCTTTCATCGGTCGTTTGATGACATGTAGTATTAATTCTTTTAGATGTTTCTCTCTTCAATATGGCATCTAAACTATTGTCACGTAGTCTTTCAAATCCTCTTGTCTTTCTCGATACATTTCTTTCTGTCCGTTCCACTTCTGAACGCCTCTCAACCATTCATTTCTCTTATGCTCACCAAGACTTTGTTGCCCTCGATCGCCTTTTATATCTTAAACAGTGCGACCATACTTCTTGTATATCGACCACAACACTTCATCGATCATCCACTGATGTGTAAAACTAGATTTGCATCAACCATAATCCACAAAAAGTGCTCCAAATCTTTGAAGATCTTTTTATCCACTTCTTGTTCCTCATGCAATGCCAAATGACGCCCTCCTATTGCTTTCTTATAATAACAAAAAATAGGGTACAACATTGACCCATTCGTCACTTTGCCTTTAGGAAAATGTGACAGCGATGTTGTTTTGTTGCCTAATATAAAAAATACAATCGACCATTAATCCACATGTTGTTTCCCCATTAATTTTACTTGACCAGTGTCATATCAAGAGATATCCTTTATCGCACTCTTCTAAGTCGTCCAGGTGACATGTCGCATAAAATTGTATCCCAGGAGGAGTCATGAGTACCTTTTCATTAATACACACATATTACGACTGATATATAAGCCACTCTTAAGTTGGAGCTTCTCCCCTCTCACTCATTCTCTCTTGCATCAAACTCTTCACGATTTTCTCTCCACAATTCATCATAGTTGCAACTTCTTTTTCTTATGCTCCAACTTTCTACTTGGAATCCTTCATCAAAGACCTTATGTCTTATCATCCGAAGTGATTAATGATATTCTATTCAACACTCCAAGTAAATCATATACTATAATATTGACAATTGATCTTGCTTTTCATTTGGTAGTCACTTATGAACAACTTCACGAAATCGAGCCTAACTTCCTGAAGTGCCCTGATGAAGTTTTACTTGTTCAATCGGATAATCTCTCAAACCCCTCCAATGCATTCAAGTCTCCAGCATGACCAAAACCAATGAATGGTTAGGCTAAATGATTTGCTCACGTTGAAGCACAAGTTTATTTTTCATAAAAGGAAAATAAAAATGAAAATAATCATTAAATTCAAATTCGATAAATAACTTTTCATGTTACAAAATGGAAATAAAATATCACAAAACAAATATAATAAAAATAAATAAAATTTGCAAAACAAAATAATTCAAAATCAAAATAAATAAATAGAATTTCATACTACAAAATGAACAAAGGCACAAAAAAAAAAGAACTTAAAAGACAAAACTTCATTTTTCATGAAAGGAAGTTAAAAATGAAAAGATAATTGAATTCAAATTCAATAAATAAATTTTCATGTTATAAATTAAAATAAAATTTGAGATATCAAATAAATAAGTGTTCGTGTTAAAAAGAAAATGCATAAAAAAAAATGGCTCATGCGGGTCTAAAACCCGCGACCTTCGCATTATTAGCATGACGCTCTAACCAATTGAGCTAATAAGCCATATGAATTATGAAAAGGCCAAGCTATACATCCTAGACGGGGGGTGAATAGGACTATGTCAAATTAAAAAATAAATATGAAATTAAAAGAAAGATTGCACAAGTAAATAGCAACCCCAAATGTACTAGTCTTGAGAGGTTGATACAAACTTAGTTCTAAGAACAACTTAACACCAAAAACCAAAGGTTTGTGGTAGGACAACCTTACTAAAACGTTTGTAAGTATCAAAAATCCAAACTAATAAAAAGGTAAAGGAAATAGCAAATAAAATAAACTAAGTTATTACAACATTCCCACAAGTGCATAAAATAAATTACACCATTCACCACAAATGCTTAAAGAAAATTACAACATTCATACACATCGGCACATTAGATCATCCACTACAACTCTAGGAATTATAGTGGTTCGCTTGTGTATACACCAACTGTTAGAAAATAACCACACAACTACTTCACTCCTAATATCCACTCCCTCGGGATATTAGCATTCACTATGAAAAAAAAAGTTTTTCAAGGTTCACCTTAAAACCTTCACAATTGTGTTTTTGATTGGGCTTACACAATTACAAAAATCCCACACTAAGAGATTTTCTGGATCACCTTAGACAAAACCAAAAAGAGATTTTTCTGGCACAACCTCAAAAACCAAAAAAGGATATACAAAATGTAAATGTACTTATCTGAAAATTCTCCTTTAAAGAAGCCCGGTAGAATGAATCTGATGTAGACGAAGATGTTCAATGTCCAGTTCACAGATGAAAAGGTTCTAGTTCTAAATGATTTTTAATTAAATCAACCTAGGCTACCTTAATTTGATTTTGATAACAAAAAAGGGAAAAATACAAATCCCTTCTTAATATAAGATTGGAATAAAGATCAAAAAATTAAATTACAAAATTTAATTAAAGAGAATATACAATGAGCACAAAATAGCTTAATAATATCACAAACTTATCTCTCAGAGTGATATCTTGATTTCGCTTTCATAAATGAATAAACTTTGAAATTCATGCTCTATTTATAGGTAAAAATACTGTTCACTCGACTGGTCTAAGGGTTGGTTCGACTGGTCGAAGGACCAATAAAATTTTAAATTTTCTGGCGCGATAAGATAAAGTCGCTACTCGACTGGTCGAGTAGGACCAGAAAAGCTTGCTGGACTTTGAGTCTAGTCTGCATGATTGGTCGAGCACTGTTCACTCGACTGGTCGAACAGTCTTCATGACTGGTCGAGAGACCAACAAAAAATTTAAAAAATTCACAACAAACCTTAGACTGATCAAGAAAACTCTTAGATTGGTTAAGCCATTACTTGGACTAGTCGAATAAGGTCTAAGACTAGTCGAGAAAATGATGTATAAACATATGAAATGACCCACATAAAATACGCAATGAATATGACACAATCTAAGGTCAAGCTAGGGTCATCCAAACCTGTTTGTGAGGAGGAACAAATGAAACATCATTCGCTTCCGAATCTTGATATCTTGTGATACTTGAAGCTTAAGTTCGATCTCTTCAACTTGAGCTTGAATTATGCTTGAGTTCTTGAGTCTTTAGAGGCCATTTGATTTCCGTTTCATTGATGTAAATAGAGGTAAATGTATTTAATCATTATTTACATTTATGCCTGCACGGCTGTTGGGTGAATTACGTAGCTGGGTGATCGTGTTTTCTTGCTCCCGTGATGGCTGTAAATACGGTGACGAGTTACGTGACCCTGTTTGATTTGCAGCTTGCAAATGAAGATCATGAAGTACGGCAGTCGTTGGCCGAAAATCACACTGATGGGGCAGATCTATTAACCATCTGGTATTAGCCGTTTAATTCGAGTAACCCTATTCTTATCCATCCATGTGCTCCTCACCAATTGGATGGTTGCAGTCGTTCTATCTATGAGGCTTCCGAGATATGGACGGATGCATCCAAATACAGCATGCAATTTGGACGGTATGTATCCACGTATGTGGATGAGTTGTCACAGTTTAACAAATGTTTCCAAAGGTACGCCTCGATGGAACCACATCTTAAGTTGGCCCCACCATTAAGGATCACATAGTGCAAAAATCAGCCTTGTCTAATGGTGAGGTGGGCTACTCCATAGAAAACAGCGTCTAGCCATTGATAAATAGCAAATTACAAGATTGGTATATTCGATAAGCGTCTATAGCTATTTTTTTGCCAAAGTTATCCTTGTGATGGGCTACGCCTATTGGACGGATTAGATGTCGCAAGCACATAGAAGGTTAGAAATTATCATCGTAACTTATAATCCAACCGGTTGTATTTGAGACCTTAATACCCCCAGTCCAGTGATCCAATCTGTTGTTCCACGCTGTCCATTACTTGTGTCTCACTGTCCATTGTCCCATGTACTGTCCCTGTACAAAAAAAAAAATCCAGTCTGCTCATCCAATGGGCCACAATGTTTGATTTGCATTTACTTTTTTGTCCACGTTATTTAGAAACTATAGCTCAATCAGTAGAATGCCTCCAAATTTTGTCAAGAGGGTAGCTCCTATAAATGTGAGCAGTAGTTGAACGGTGTGGATAATCGCCTGCATGAAGGTGGCTCCTCAGAGCCTCTATCAGTTCGATTAATATTAGTTGACCATTTAAGATTTTTCAGATCAACCAAGCAAAGTCATAGAAGATCATTAAAACATCATCCGTTCAACAAGATCATACGTGTGTTGCATGTTGGACATCCAGCACTACAACTTTAATGGTTCAGAGAGATGAGGTGAACCACCGCAATGACAGTCAATACGCCTAGTAGAAGCAGCAGTGCAGTACTGTCGTCTTCGTTAGAACTATCTCCGCCTTCAGAGATGGGGGGTTTGAAGTTGAGGCTCCATTATAGATGGTATCATGACGACATCTAAGATTAACTTGAATTTCCTGACCATGCAAAGCTTGATGTGTAACCCCACTGTCATCATCACCAGTCAAGGGTGAGAATTCTCGGTTTGACATATCTGGATTCTGTGATTTTGCATGAAAAGCTTGCCATGCACGGACCGCCAATTCCTGCGACTTGTACGATTTGAATAGTGCCCGGGAGAACCCATCTACTTCAGCATGACATTCCTCCCAAGTAAAGTAAATACCAGGTCTTCTTCCCCTAAATACAACATACACCTTTCTCATCTAACATTAAAAAGGAACTTCTATTAGAAAACAAATTCATATTTCAATATTAGCGTAAATAGAGATATTAGAGAGATTGAAAGTATACATGATCAGTACTGTACGTTTATATATGTAAAATACTACTTGCGCGATAAAGTAACATGTGATAGCAAAGGATCAACATATGAAATGTTGTGCAACGATAAATATCTACCTGAGTAAATGTCAAGCAACACAAAAGATAGATAAGAGTATTATAACATTACAAGTTAAACCAGCTTAGTCAAGTGTTAATTATCCTAGATATTGCATCACCCAATAAAGTCAAATCGTCCAAAAAGAAAATAAAAACATGCATCAAATGTTGTACGCGTGGAGCATTCAACAACCACTCCTCAGCAAACTCCTACGGGTGCTCGAGGGCTTCACTGGTTGGACATCATCAACATCCGGAGAAAATTTAACCTCTTATGATTAGGCAGGTTAAGAAAAGCAGCATCATATTCTTCCTCCTTGGAAAGTAGTTTTATTGCGGAAAGTACTTCTTGCCTGTTTAGTCCATCCAACTGCTCCAGCTCTGGAATGATAACAACCATTCTAGCAAAATTCTTTTCCTTTGTCATATTTGTCGCAATCGATTGCAAAGCTTCAACCATGTTGGTCAAACCGTGACCAATCACATCAGTTGGACGCGTAGCCCTCGCCCTCTTCCTAGAGTTTACACTGCTGGTTGTAGTGTTGGAGTTGTTTCCTTTTGCAGGTGGAGTCGAATGTGGTATATTGGCGCCTTCACGACTGTCCAACTCCCAATGGATAGTTGGACCACTGTCCCCAAAATCGTCAGATTTAAGATCAACTGATACGGAATTAAGGTCCACAATCTATGTCATCGGATCATCTGGATCCCTCAGGCCACCAAAAGAGCCCGTGTCAAAATTATAATTTCCAGTTGCACATCTTTTACTAGTTGCACGATCATCTCCAAAAATGTATTCCAGGTCATCATATCTTAAACACGTGCAAGATCCGTATCCTAGTTCGTACTGTTCCGTCAACTCCCGCGATCCTTCCGGTCGAATTCTGGCGACCTGCGATCTGTTTTCGACGTTTGCGCGTGATCCTGAGACGTATCCCGTATATTAGAGTTAGCTTGACCCGAGACTTGCACCAGTGCGACCGCACCGTCATCGCGGTTCCAATGCCGCGTCTTTCACGCCGATGCGGTACCCTGGCCAGGAGATATGGGCCCACGTTCAGTTTGAAGAAAATGCCGTGTGTTGCAAATCCCGAGAGAATCCATCACATCAATCACCTCACTTGTCAAAAGTACACCCATTACTCAACCCATTACTCTCCCCATTCCCAAGTACAAATGTACTCCCAAAAGTCAACAATTACCTTACCTCTTATGTCACACCACTCCTCCCTCTCTCCCATCATCTCTCTCTCATTTTCTCTCTCCATTTTCAAACAACACCCAACGTCCATGGCTCCATGAGAGGAGCTAGTGTGGCTACCTTTCTATCTCTCATCTCCACCCTCCATGACCCATCTCAACTGTTGAAATCGTCCCATTGGAGCTCTAGATCATGTTGACAGAGGAAGGACGAAGTGATCTTGATGTGGGTGCTTCTTTCTCTCTCTCTCTCTCCCTCTTTCGTTTTGAGTTATTTAGCTATGTGGCTCACCCGAATGGACCCCACCATGAACTATACACCTTATCTATGTTGTCCATCAAGTAGGCCCACCTGACATCCCATAAACCCCAGACCAGGCGTGGAGAAAACACAAATATCCTATTGATCCAATTAGGTGGGCCACGTCCACGTGGGAACCACCATGCTGCATCCAGCGTCCCTGGACGCTGGACGTGCCCAGTCGTGGGCGATGGCTAATAGTGAAATGAGAACCGACGTGTGGGGGTGGCTAAGGGTGATGTGTGGACCGTTCTTAAAGGCCCCACCTTGATGTATGTACTAAATCCAAGCCGTCCATCCTTTTTCTTAGATTATTTTAAGCGTTGAGCTAAAATTTGAAACCAATCCGATTCTCAGGCGGGCCCAACCCTAGGAAATAGTGGAATCACCATTAAAACCCACCTTAATTCTTTTATTCACCAAAAATATGCCGCATATTGGCCTCATTTGATCGATCAGAGGCCGTAGAATCTAATGGTCGGGTTGGATTTCTCAAATGCGGGCCCCACATGGAAAAACCTCAGAATTTTTTATTTAAAAAAAAAAACAACGTTAGGCAGCAGCAGCGCCTGCTGCTGCCGCTGACACACCAGACGCAACAGCGTCCTATGGGCGGATGGGCAGGGACCACGGGTCCCAGCCGTGGGCCCCATCGTGATGCGTGTTTGCATCAACACCGTGCATTTTAAGGACCCCTTTGTGGCTGTGGGCCACCCCAAAAATCAGCCACATGTGGGACTCAGGTGGCCCACAAGGCAGGAAACAGTGCAATTAAACGTCTGCCACTGAAATCCTTTTTAGATAAGAGAAGTTTTGGATCTACGTGAAATTTATTTTTTCCCTTGATTTCAGGTCTCTGTGAACTTATGAACGGATCAGATGGAGAATAAACCATATGATGGTCCCCACATGGGGCCCACCTTTTTAGAAGTGGATTGGCTGATGTACTAGTACAGCTAAATAGCTGCTAGTTTGACGTTATCAAGAGAAGTGGGCCCCGTCGTGTGGAATGGATTATATCCCACTGCCCATTAATTGCCGGTGGATCCCACACGTGTGGACCCACCCGTCATGTGTGGCTTTCATCCACATTGCCCATATCATGGTGGGCCTCACTGTGATGCACGTGGGGATCCTCATTGTCCATTACTTGGACGGTGGGCCACATCATTGTATGTGTTTCATCCGGCGTACATCCATGTGAACGCTAGTTGCTGTTTAATAATAATAATAATAATAATAATATAAATAATAATATGCATATTATATATATACCCAATATATATATTTGGGATGGTGGGCACCACATAGGACCCACCCATGGCGTCAGCAACTGGGCTGCTTTACGTGGAAATAAATCCACACCGTCCACTGTCGTGGCATTCACCCGTGATATATGTTTGTATATGCACCACTAGTTGTTGGACGGTGCTGTGTAGGCCCCACCTTAGCATCCATGCCACCTACCTGGTGGGCCTCTACCATAATGTAAGTGTTTTACCCCTACCATCCATATGAGCCATGGACTATGCCACGATACGTGTGCTTCATCTCCCTGGACAGTGGGTTACACAGTGACGTTTGCACTTTATTAAACCGTCTACATATCGTCTAGCTGGATGTGGGGCCCACCTTGGTGATGTATCTGCCGCACCATCCAGCATGGGACGATAGGGCTGCCATGATGTACGTGTTTCACTCCATACTGTCCATCTCTTTGATAGGTGGGAACCACCTTGATGGATGTGTTTCATTCCATGCCGTCCATGGGACGTGGACCCCACACTAAATGTGTTTATGGCCCATCCATGAGGCCTACCTTGACGTACTTGTGACCCATCTGTGAGGGCCACCTTGATGTATTGGTGACCCACCCATGAGGCCCACTTGTTGTGTATTTGAAGCCCATGGTATTAGGCCCATTGATGCAGCCCACTTGATGCTTATGAGGCCTATTGGCGTGGCCTGTTGTTGTGGCCCACTTGATGTAAATGTTTATGAGGCCCATTGGTGTGACCATCTGACGTACTTGGGGCCCATTTGGTGAGGCTTGATGTGATATATGAGGCCCTTGTATAGGGCCCAATATGATGTATTGTGGCCCATTCGAATCGGCCCATGTGACTCGACCCATTTGATCCGGTCTATTGATTCGACCCGATATTATATATTTGGCGCATGAGTGAGGCCTAGTGTGATGCGTATATGTCCCATAAACGAGACCCATGACGATGTATATTAGGCCTTCGTGTGAGGCCATGGGCCCACTATACGTTTAACTCTAAGTGGGCCACTCCTTGGGAGCAATGTTGGTTAAATGGTCACACGGGTAATGATGGTTTAATGTCTATATTGTGACCTTCCCTTAGGCCTTGTTAGGCCCATTCTCATCATTCCCTCAGTGGATTAACCCAAATAAGTGGGTCCCATTCCCCGTAAACGGATGACTTCGTGTTATCGGATTCGATATAACCACGGCTGAGTGCTAATCTTTATACTATAGTTGGTCGGCTGATCATCTATGGACCCCATTTCGTTTATCTGCTGATTACCGATGCGATTAACATGACCGATTTACCGATTCTAATTTTTCAAGGCCGATTGCCGATTATCGATCGAGGCCAATTACCGATTCTGATTTGTCATGGCCAATTGCCAATTATCGATCGAGGCTGATTACCGATTCTGATTTGTCGTGGCCGATTACTGATTATCGATTGAGGCCGATTACCGATTCTGATGGCCGATTGTCGATTATCGATCAAGGCTGATTATCGATCAAGGCCGACTGCTGATTATCGATCGAGGCTGATTATTGATCAAGGTCGATTACCTATTTTGATTTGCATGGCCAATTACCGATTATCGATTGAGGACGATTACCAATTTTAAATTTGTCATGGCCGATTGTCGATTCTGATTGTCGAGGCCCAATGTGATGAATATGCGACCCGTATTTGAGGCCCGAGTGTATTCAACCCGTGTCTAAGGCCCAATGTGATGTATATTGAGGCCTAGGTGATGAGGCTCATTGTGATTCATTTGAGGGTCAGGCAAAGGAGCCCCTTGTGATGTATGTTAGGCCCATGAGCAGGGCCCACCTATTGTATACATGTAACCCTTGAGTAATGCCCATTGTGTTGTATATTAGGCCCTTGTGTGAGGCCGTGGGCCCATTATATGTTTAGATCTGTGAGGGTCACTCCTTGGGGCAATGTTGGTTAGATGTCCACATTGTCGTGGCCGATTGTTGATGCTGGTTATTGATACCGATTATGAGTATGTGACTGCATAGCATCATGATACATACCCATATGCATCATCTGCATGTCTGTTATGAGATATGATTGACCATTGCATATGTCATAGTGCTGGTTGTTATGAGACTCCCTGATAGGCAGAGATTGTCTCACATGAGTGCACGGTTTGCGCAGGATTAATGCATGACTGGATTGTATGACTCATGCATCTTGCATTGTGTGTTGTGATTACTATATGCCCTAGTGACATCAGGGTCGTAACCTCCACAGGCATATCGTGGATGGCCAGACGGGACACCAAAAATCTGTTCTACATGGGGTGCTATAGATATCCTTGGGTGAAAGTCCCAGAACCCTCTTGGTTCCAGAGGTTGCTCAAACGTCTAAACCGAGTGGGTAGATGAGCGTTGAGTGCCGATTACCAAATGGATGCGCTCTCCACTGTGTCGTGGTCGGTTGGAAGGGGGTGCGGCCTTACCCTCCCTAGAATAGGGGGCAAAGCTAAGCTAAGTCTGACCAGCTCGAGGAATGGGTCCGCTATCGACAAGTCAAGCCCGATATTGACAGATAGATCGTGAGGTCTCTTCCGCTTACCTTATTGCGCGCGATGAGGCGGCGATCTGGTTTTGAGTGTACTAGACCCCGGTGATTTTTCAGAGAGGAACCGTACTGATATGTGGACTTATTGAGTAGAAGTTGCATGCTAAGTCATTCATTCATTCACTATCCACTTGGGCTGGTGGTGCGCAACTAATTGTTGTGTACCTTCGTTATGACAAGGATTTCGGTTGGACGCGCGACTAACCTGAGATCAGGAGTTTACCACGTTGAGTCTGACTATCCAAATTTAGGTATGGGACTGGTTTGGATAGAGTTCCTTGTGGTGGACCCCGTAGCCTGCGATACTACATACTATCATCCCGACTTCACACTCCAGCATGGTCATTTTGTTTGCATCGCATATTGCATTACATCCTTGGCATCTGATATTTGGCTTATTATGACTTCTTATTGTATAGATGCTCTATATTGCATATCCTGATAATTGATTGACTTATGGACTTGTCCATACTTCCGCTTACTCTGTTATCGTATGATTTATAATCTTGTCAGTATTTCTGTTTACGCTAATAATTCCTTCTCTTAACAGTATTTCTGCTTACTCTAATAATTCATGATCTTATCAGTATTTCTGTTTATTCCGACATTGTATGGTTTATGGATTATCAGTTTTTCGATATTGTATAATTATGACATTGTATTGAATACTTGGCACTTACCTTACGCACACACTTATAACACCCTCTAAGCTTTCTATAAGCTTGTGCACGATAGATGCGTGCAGGTGATGTTAAGTTGCAGCAGTGTTGAGCTTGGAGCGTGCAGTGGTCTTCTGGAGCTTGATTTTCTGTTTATGTATTTCCCTTTCAATATTGTACTCAAATGGTTATATTGGTGGATATGTGATGATGATGTTGCCTTTGTGAATTGGGTAATCTTGTGGTTATGCTATTACTAGTTAAATGTACATTTCAAAAAAAAAAATCCTCCTTGTAGGATCCCAAGATCGGAATCTGGCATATGAATGCTATGAGCTGAGAATGGGGTACTACGGAGGCTGTCGGCACCGGATTCGACGATCGGGATTCCTATGAATCCGATTTTCAGATTTGGGGCGTGACAACACGGCTTACCACGAACATGTTGTGCGTCCGGGTGTGACTATTAAGAAAACAAGAATTTTGAATGTCAAGTTAAGGGATAAATAGTCGACCTAAATTAGAATTGCAATTGATTTAAAATCTTAAAAAATAATATTGCTACGAACCTTTATGTAGTCGACCCAAACATCATCCGTTGTGACCACCACCTTCAAACCATCATCCCACCCGAAACCACTGGCACTGTGCAAATCCTGAATTGTAAAGTACAATTTTTTCACAGTGCGTAAGCGGTTAATGACGTGCTTTGACGTGAGAATGATCCCCAACTTATCTCTGATATTGTCAACACATGGTTTGTACGTCTCCTTCTTAAAACCATGCCCACTCTTCTTCTCATTTGCAACCTGCTCCACCAGACTATCAATAAGGCAATTGTCCATGACATCTGTCTAGCGAAGTATACCGCCAGGGGAATGTGCTTTATCTACTGATTTTTCCATATTCTTCTTTGGTGTCCTTCTTGGTGTTGTTGATACATGACATCCGATAGTCCGCTTTGTGGGTGTGGACGGTTGAGATCTCGCATTCATTAGAGTCGATGAGGATGTATCTTCAAGTATCTATAAAAAAAAAAAAAAATTGCACAATCCAAATGAGACAAAACACATGAAGGTTTATAGTGGCCAAAATGTTTATTGTAATATTGTCTGTGAATGCGATGATCAAAATATACAATACGTAATACGGTAAAAGAAAACAATAATACTCAGGGCCACAATTTTTTCCAAAAATGCTAAATTGATAAATAACTTATACCCTTTGACTCGCTGTACTGTAATCATTCCACATCCTCTGTGCAATGCTGTCACGATCATCCATGCATCCCTCTCTGTTTGAGGTGCATTAAGCACATTGCGTAGGTCATCGATAGTAGCATTATCCAATGTTGATGGTGACAGTCCTACATCACCATCCCTTGATGTACCATCCGCATCCACAATTTCGTCATCCCCCGACAAACAAATAAAATTGTGAAGGACACAACACGCGAGCACAATCTTGACCTGTGTCACTACTGGGTATTGTGGAGCCATTTTTAGAATGGAAAATCTAGACTTTAATACCCCAAAGCAACGCTCAATAACATTTCTGAGTTGTGCATGACGATAATTGAACAGCTCTTTCGCATTTGCGGGATTACGCCCGTTACGATATTCATTGAGATGGTAACGGACACCTCGATGTGGAGCTATAAATCCAGGAGAATTCACATACCCAACATCCACAACGTAATATTTCCCTTCACATACGGTAAAACAATCATGTTCATTGGTCAAAACACTTGGTAGGACGCGTGCATCTGAAGCAGATCCCTCCCAACCCGCAAGCATGTAGACAAATTTCATATCGAAATCACAAACTGCCATAACATTTTGAGAAATTATCCCTCTCATTACTAGGAACAAAGGCAGGTATATGCGTCCCATCTATAGCCCCGATACAATCCTACGGGTGCATATAATGAGGAAAAATCATTATTATGTATAAAGTGACTGGCACTATAGCTTCAACTACGAAATTGCAAATCAAGTAATAAATTACTAACCTGAAAATAGTTATTCCAATTTGGATTATTAGTAACCTCAGGTGGAGTTTCTGGACCGGGTAGTTGTACGTAGACAGGGTATAAAGATACTATTGCATCTAGAACCCGATTGAAATAACGACTCACGGTTTCACCGGACCGTATGAATCAATGTCCAATGACTCTGTTATACACGTTATGTCCTAAAGTATGGAGAAACGTCACAAGTTGTTCTTCCATACTTACATGCTTCGCGTCGTTCAATTTATTATTATCTCGTAGTACTGAACATAGGTGAAAAAATGTCATCTTTCACATTCTCAACTGGGAGATACAGTCGTTGTCTGTAGCCCTAATTATTCCGTTGATGATCCAAGCTCGTTCATTATCCGCCCGCCTTGGTGGATTCCGAAATAAATAGTTGTGACAATATTCTCCTATTGTCATAGCTGCTGACGCAGAAGCAAATATAATTGCAAACATATTCATCTCCTCTTCTGTCCATTCGCTTGGATCCATTGTCTGGAGATCGTAGTATCTACACAACATCATCCCCCAAAATCAAGGACTTGGGTTCCTTCTTGTACATGTTAATTACATATTTCCATTTTGTAAGCTAAAAATCATATCAATTGGATTTCTATTGTTTAGATGCTCAATCTAGATATCAGCTGGATGTGAGATGCATACGTCTTCATTTTTGGAGGATAACACATACATCATCTTTCAAATAGGATGGATGGCGTGGATTGAAAAATGTACATGATGGGTCCACATAGCAGAAACCAATTGCCACCTGGGTTTGACAACGTCACTAGCCAAACCATGTCCTAGATGATGGGCTTGACCGCAGTGATTTTCACCACCGTCTCGAAAATGATAGCAACTCGTGCTAGCCGTGGTTGTACATTTGTTGAAATCTGATTTTGTCCAAATAATGTGGACCACTGGCCACCTGGGTTGTGGTAAAGACTGCGGTATATGATGGGTCCACATAGCACCGACCCACAGAGCATGGTTGGCGCAATCATCAGGGTCATTAGAACTATTCGTCTTTTGAGACAGTCCATGGCCCAACCACTATGTATCTGTGTCAATGGTGCATGATCAAATATTTGCATGGTTGGCCCACTGGATGGACTGTTCTCAGTCACCAGGAAATCGGATATCGTACTGAGTTAATTCCTCAGGCCCACTGTGAATGTATGTGGCTTATCCACACCGTCCAACCGTTTTTCCAGATCATTATAGGAGTTGATCCCAAAATTGAGTCTTATCCAAATCTCAAGTGGACCATACCGCAGGAAACAGTAAAAATAATGATTTCCACCGTTGACACCTTGCTAGGCCCCACAGTGATGTTTATTTGTCATCCAATCTATTTAAAAGATCACAAAAACATGGATGAAGAGAAGAAACAAATATAAGATTGATCCAAAACTTCCTTGGCCCTCCAGAATTTTTCAATGGTAGGCATTCAATTCAAACTGTTTCCTAATCTGAACCATTAAAAAATTCTAACCTTTAATATTTTGGCTAGCATATGGACGGATGAAATTAAAGCATCAGTAAATAATGTTGTACGTGTGGAGCATTCACTCTCTCTACTATTTTCTATGGTGTGGTCCACTATCGCTTTGGATTTGCCTCATTCTTTGGATCATGCACTAAAATGATATGTCTAAATGGATGGATGGTGTGGATATAATACATTCATCTTGGTGGGACCTACATAACTTAGTAACGTCACTTCAATAGCCAGTTTTGCTACTCAAGCTGTCATGTTGTACGTGGCACCGAAAGTTCTCCAGCAACTAAGAACTGTTTAATGGTGCCCGTTCAATCCCCACTTTGTGGTCCATTGGAGCTGTGGACGAGCCATTCTTCTTTGGGATCTTAGCTTAAAATGATCTATCAACGAAGATCAACGTCGTGGATATAATACATACATTGAGGTGGGCCCCACAGCGCCCTGCCCCAACGGATTACAGTCCGGGTGGGGTAGGACTCCATCCACGTCCATATCCCTTTGTCGTACAGGGTTTGGAAACGGATTGGCTAATCCCCTGCCACCGGCCATTGGATGTTGGTCGGTGCTCTATGGGCCCCCCATGGTGTATGTGTTTCACCCATGCCGTCCATCTTTTGTCAAATAGATCATTTTCTGGTATGAAAGAAAAAAATGTGGTATATCTCAATCTGAAGTGAACCCCATTACAGGAATAGCTGGATGAACGAAATGGATGTAACACATATATCAGCGCGGGACCCACCGAGCACCAACCACCAATCCGTCTCTATCCGCTTTATCGCATGTGATATATAGTTTTAAATCCTGCGCACACGACGATGGCTGGCATTTGGTGCTCCTTATGCCACCATGATCAATCTGTTTCATCCATTCCGTTGATCCATTGGTAGATTGGATCACGGACATCACAGCGGAACTGCCAGGATCGTCCATCCATGGGTGGGTTTTGAGATTCAACTGACCTGTTTAGAGGGTGACCCCATGATAGCAAACTGCAACTCGTTTTACCTGTTGCAACGAAAGAAGATAAGTACGCTTCATTCTTAGTTAGAAACGAACAAGACGATGCTCATATGAACAGTACACATACCAGGTACTTGATGGACGGTGGAAAGCTGGTCGTTAAAACGGACATCGTAATGTTTTTATAACATTACGCCTCTGCATGCACACTGATTTTTTTTACTCCCACAGAAGAGATTTTGATTTCAACCCATCCGTCTCACGTCATAGGTGAAAAATGATGGCTACGGTAGCTCTTTGATGTGCTGGGCGCGGATGAAGCTTTAGTAGGTGGGTAGAAGACCCAGCCAGTGATCTTAGATATGGCCCACGATACATTTGTTTGCTACAATCCATGCCGACCAGTATTTCCATAATAAGGATTAAGCCGTTCAATCCCAAAATGAAACTTCCACCACTACGAAGTAGATCACAACATAAAAAAGCCCAATACAAGCCGCTGCAACCATTAAAGGAGATGATATACCCAACTCGTACTTTGTGAAACCATTCGGGGTTAACCCATAAAATCAGCCACCTTGTGTGACGGAGGGTGCGGATCTCCTGTGTTGATGACGGTGGACCCCACTTGGAGCTTTGGAACACCCCAGGCAAAATGTACACGTGCACCGAGCCATTACATACCTGATTTCATTCCAGTGCAGATAACCATCACAAGATTTTCGCAGGAAAAAATCCTGCAGTAAATCCTCCTAGAATTTCAAACGGTGGAAATATCTCTGACAGGGGTAATTCGGACCATTTACCTGTATTTACCACGAAGGAACGGAAATCAAACAGGCCCTTAGTGTACAGTAGTTGAACTTTAAACTTGAACTTGAGTTTTTGAATTTTAGCTTCAAACCATGAACTTCAACACTCATCACTTCAATTTGAAGATGTAGGCAAGTTCGATGAAGATCCAGAGAACTTTTAAATGTACAAACCTGATCACTTCAACTCAAAGCATGATACAAATACTAAATGGTTTGACATAACAAAATTTGACAACATTACGAGTACTAGATTTATACAATAGCAATTACAAATTATATTTATTATTTTCAAATTATTATTATTATTTTATTGCAATATACCACTTAATCAGCCAGAACAAAATAAATAAATAGAATTTCATGCTACAAAATGATCAAATGCAAAAATAATATTAATAATTTAAAATTTTTAAGTTACCAAATGAAAAAAAAACAAAAAATAAAAAAAACAAATATAAAATAAAACCTTATTTTTCATAAAATGAAAATAAAATTGAAAAAATAATTAAATTCAAATTCAATTAATAACTTTTCATGTTATATAATGGAAATAAAAATTCAGAAAAAAATAAAATAAAAGAATATTACAAAACAAGATAATTGGAAATAAAAAATAAATAGAATTTCATGCTGTAAAATGAACAAATGCAAATAATAATAATAATAATTTAAAATTTTCAAGTTACCTAATGAAGAAAAAAACACACAAAAGATATAAAATTTCATTTCTCATAAAAGTAAGTTAAAAATGAAAAGATAATTGAATTCAAATAGTTATTTTTCATGTTAAAAAGAAAAATATTAAAAGAATGGCCCATGCAAGTCTCGAACCTGCAACCTTCATGTTATTAGTACGACACTCTAACCAACTGAGCTAATAAGCCACACAAATTATCTTTATTATTTCTTTTTTTAAAAAAAAAAATCTACTGCAATACACCACTTAATGAGTTAGAAAAAAATAAATAAGTAGAATTTCATGCTACAAAATGAACAAATGCAAAAATAATAATTTAAAATTTTCAAGTTACTAAATGGAAAAAAAAAAAAAAAAACAAAACAAAAAAAAAAATTAAAGATAAAATAAAACCTTATTTTTCATAAAATGAACATAAAATTGAAAAAATAATTAAATTCAAATTCAATTAATAGCTTTTCATGTTACATAATGGAAATAAAAATTCAGAAAAATAAAATAAAATAAAAAGAAAAAATAAAAGAAAATTTAAAAACAAGATAATTGGAAATAAAAAATAAATAGAATTTCATGCTGCAAAATGAACCAATGCAAATAATACTAATAATTTAAAACTTTCAAGTTACCAAATGAAGAAAAAAAAAACACAAAAGATATAAAACTTCATTTCTCATAAAAGTAAATTAAAAATGAAAAGATAAATGAATTCAAATAATAATTTTTCATGTTAAAAAGAAAAATATTAAAAGAATGGTCCATGCATGTCTTGAAACTGTGACCTTCACGTTATTAGCACAATGCTCTAACCATCTAAACTAACAAGCCATATAAATTTTTTTTATTATTTCTATATAAAACAAAAATGATTACAATACACAACTTAATCAGCCGGAGCAAAATAAATGAGAAGAATTTCATGCTACAAAATGAACAAATGCAAAAATAATAATAATACTAATAATTTAAAATTTTCAAGTTACTAAATGAAAAAAAAAACAAAAAAACAAAGATAAAATAAAACCTTATTTTTCATAAAATGAAAATAAAATTGAAAAAATAATTAAATTCAAATTCAATTATTAACTTTTCATGTTACATAGTGGAAATAAAAATTCAAAAAATAAATAAAATTAATAGAAAAATTAAAAGAAAATTGCAAAACAAGATAATTGGAAATAAAAATAAACAAAAAGAATTTCATGCTGCAAAATGAACAAATGAAAATAATAATAATAATAATTTAAAATTTTCAAGTTACTAAATGAAGAAAAAAAAACACAAAAGATATAAATTTCATTTCGCATAAAAGAAAGTTAAAAATGAAAAGATAATTGAATTCAAATAATAATTTTTCATGTTAAAAAGAAAAATATTAAAAGAATGCCCCATGCAGGTCTCAAACATGTGACCTTCGCGTTATTAGCACGACACTTTAACCAACTGAGCTAATAAGCCACAT
This sequence comes from Magnolia kwangsiensis, assembly GCA_037074715.1. NCBI lineage: Eukaryota > Viridiplantae > Streptophyta > Magnoliopsida > Magnoliales > Magnoliaceae > Magnolia > Magnolia kwangsiensis. The sequence goes on along the minus strand of CM073585.1, from coordinate 12,148,162 downwards.
AAATTATCTTTATTATTTCTTAAAAAATAAAAAAAAATTAGTGCAATACACCACTTAATGAGTCAGAACAAAATAAATAAGTAGAATTTCATGCTACAAAATGAACAAAATCAATAATTATAATAATTTAAAATTTTCAAGTTACTAAACAAAAAAAAAAAAAAAGATAAAATAAAACCTTATTTTTCATTAAATGAAAATAAAATTGAAAAAATAATTAAATTCAAATTCAATTAATAACTTTTCATGTTACATAATGGAAATAAAAATTCAGAAATAAAATAAAATAAAAAGAAAAAAAATAAAAGAATATTACAAAACTAGATAATTGGAAATAAAAAATAAATAGAATTTCATGCTGCAAAATGAACAAATGCAAATAATAATAATAATTTAAAATTTTCAAGTTACCAAATGAAGAAAAAAAAAACACAAAAGTTATAAAACTTCATTTCTCATAAAAAGAAGTTAAAAATGAAAAGATAATTGAATTCAAATAATAATTTATCATGTCAAAAAGAAAAATATTACAAGAATGGCCCATGCAGATCTCGAACCTGCAACCTTCGTGTTATTAGCACGACGGTCTAACCAACTAAGCTAATAAGCCACATAAATTATCTTTATTATTTCTATATTAAAAAAAAATTACTGCAATACACCACTTAATGAGCTAGAAAAAAATAAATAAGTAGAATTTCATGCAACAAAATGAACAAATGCAAAAAAAAAAAATAATAATAATAATTTAAAATTTTCAAGTTACTAAATGAAAAAAAAAAAAAAAACAAAGATAAAATAAAACCTTATTTTTCATAAAATGAAAATAAAATTGAAAAAATAATTAAATTCAAATTCAATTAATAACTTTTCATGTTACATAATGGAAATAAAAATTCAAAAACCAAATAAAAGAAAAAGAAAAAATAAAAGAAAATTCTAAAACAAGATAATTGGAAATCAAAATAAATAAATAGAATTTCATGCTACGAAATGAACAAATGCAAATAATAATTTAAACTTTTCAAGTTACCAAATGAAGAAAAAAAAAATATAAAACTTCATTTCTCGTAAAAGGAAGTTAAAAATGAAAAGATAATTGAATTCAAATAATAATTTTTCATGTTAAAAAGAAAAATATTGGAAGAATGGCCCGTGCAGGTCTTGAACCTGCAACCTTCGCATTATTAGCACGACGCTCTAAACAACTGAGCTAATAGGTTACATAAACTATCTTTATTATTTCTTAACACAATAAAAATAATAATAATGCAATACACCACTTAATGAGCCAGAACAAAATAAATAACTAGAATTTCATGCTACAAAATGAACAAATGCAAAAATAATAATAATAATTTAAAATTTTGAAGTTACTAAATGAAAAAAAGAATAAATAACAAAATAACGAAAATAACAAAGATAAAATAAAACCTAAGTTTTCATAAAATGAAAATAAAATCAAAAAAAATAATTAAATTCAAATTCAATTAATAACCTTTCATGTTACATAATGGAAATAAAAATTTTAAAAACAAATAAAATAAAATAAAATAATAAAAGAAAATTACAAAACAAGATAATTGGAAATCAAAATAAATAAATAGAATTTCATGCTGCAAAATGAACAAATGCAAATAATAATAATAATTTAAAATTTTCAAGTTACCAAATGAAGAAAAAAAAACACAAAAGATATAAAACTTCATTTCTCATAAAAAGAAGTTGAAAATGAGAAGATAATTAAATTCAAATAATAATTTTTCGTGTTAAAAAGAAAAATATTAAAGGAATAGCCAATGAAGGCCTTGAACCTTCAACCTCCGCATTATTAGCACAACAATCTAACCAACTAAGCTAACAGGCCATATAAATTATTTTTATTATTTCTATATAAAAACAAATTTACTTCAATACAACCACTTAATGAGCCAAAACAAAATAAAAAAGTAGAATTTCATGCTACAAAATGAACAAATGCAATAATAATAATAATAATAATAATAATTAAAAATTTTCAAGTTACTAAATGAAAAACAAAAACCAAAAAACAAAAAACAAAAACAAAGATAAAATAAAACCTTATTTTTCATAAAATGAAAATAAAATTGAAAAAATAATTAAATTCAAATTCAATTAATAACTTTTCATGTTACATAATGGAAATAAAAATTCAAAAAATAAATAAAATAAATGAAAATTACAAAACAAGATAATTAGAAATCAAAATAAATAAATAGAATTTCATGCTTCAAAATGAACAAATGCAAATAATAATAATAATAACTTAAAATTTTCAAGTTACCAAATGAAGAAAAAAAACTACAAAAGATATAAAACTTCATTTCTCATAAAAGGAAGTTAAAAATGAAAAGATAATTGAATTCAAATAACAATTTTTCAAGTTAAAAAGAAAAATATTGAAAGAATGACCCATGCAAGTCTCAAACCTGCAACCTTCACGTTATTAGCACGACACTCTAACCAACTGAGCTAATAAGCCACATAAATTATCTTTATTATTTCTTAAAAAAATTAAAAAAAATTACTGGAATACACCACTTATTGAGTTAGAACAAAATAAATAAGTAGAATTTCATGCTACAAAATGAACAAATGCAAAATAATAATAATAATAATTTAAAATTTTCAAGTTACTATACAAAAAAAAAAAAAAAAACAAAGATAAAATAAAACCTTATTTTTCATAAAATGAAAATAAAATTGAAAAAATAATTAAATTCAAATTCAATTAATAACTTTTGAAGTTACATAATGGAAATAAAAATTCAAAAAACAAATAAAATGAAATGAAAAAATAAAAGAAAATTACAAAACAAGATAATTGGAAATCAAAATAAATAAATAGAATTTCATGCTGCAAAATGAACAAATGCAAATAATAATAAAAATTTAAAATTTTCAAGTTACCAAATGAAGGAAAAAAAAGCACACAAGATATAAAACTTCATTTCTCATAAAAAGAATTTAAAAATGAAAAGATAATTGAATTCAAATAATAATTTTTCATGTTAAAAAGAAAAATATGAAAAGAATGGTCCACGAGGGTCTCGAACCTACGACCTTCACGTTGTTAGCACAACACTATAACAACTAAGCTAATAAGCCACATCAATTGTTTTTATTATTTCTATATAAAAACAAATTTACTGCAATACACCACTTAATGAGCCAGAACAAAATAAATAACTAGAATTCCATGCTACAAAATGAACAAATGCAAAGAATAATAATAATAATAATAATTTAAAATTTTCAAGTTACTAAATGAAAAAAAAAAAAAAACAAAGATAAAATAAAACTTATTTTTCATAAAATGAAAATAAATTTGAAAAAATAATTAAATTCAAATTCAATTAATAACTTTTCATGTTACATAATGGAAATAAAAATTCAAAAAATAAATAAAATAAAAGGAAAAAATTAAATGAAAATTACAAAACAAGATAATTGGAAATCAAAATAAATAAATAGAATTTCATGCTGCAAAATGAACAAATGCAAATAATAATAATAATAATTTAAAATTTTCAAGCTACCAAATGAAGAAAAAAAAAACACAAAATATATAAAACTTCGTTTCTCATAAAAGGAAGTTAAAAATGAAAAGATAATTGAATTCAAATAATAATTTTTCATGTTAAAAAGATAAATATTGAAAGAATGGCCCATGCAGGTCTCGAACCTGTGACCTTCGCATTATTAGCACGATGCTCTAACTAACTGATCTAATAGGCCAAATAAATTATCTTTATTATTTCTAAATAAAAATAAAAATTACTACAATACACCACTTAATGAGCCAGAATAAAATAAATAAGTAGAATTTCATGCTACAAAATGAACAAATGCAAAAATAATAATAATAATAATAATAATTTAAAATTTTCAAGTTACCAAATGTTATAAAAAAAAAAAAAAAAAAGAAGTTAAAATAAAACCTTATTTTTCATAAAATGAAAATAAAATTGAAAAAATAATTAAATTCATATTCAATTAATAACTTTTCATGTTACATAATGGAAATAAAAATTCAAAAACAAATAAAATAAATAGAAAAAATAAAATAAAATTACAAAACAAGATAATTGGAAATCAAAATAAATAAATAGAATTTCACGCTCCAAAATGAACAAATGCTAATAATAATAATAACTTAAAATTTTCAAGTTACCAAATGAAGAAAACAAAACACAAAAGATATAAAATTTCATTTCTTTCTCATAAAAGGAAGTTAAAAATAAAAAGTTAATTGAATTCAAATAATAATTTTTCATGTTAAAAAGAATGGCCCATGCAAATCCTGCAACCTTCGTGCTATTATCACGACACTCTAACCAACTGAGCTAATAGGCCACATAAATTATATTTATTATTTCTAAATTATTATTTTTTTACTGCAATATACCACTTAATGAGCCAGAACAAAATAAATAAATAGAATTTCATGCTACAAAATGAACAAATGCAATAATAATAATAATAATAATAATAGACCCCGGTGATATGCAGAGATGAACTGTACTGATATGCAGAGATGAACTGTGAGTGTATTATACCCCGGTGATATGCAGAGATGAACTGTACTGATATATGTACTTGATGAGTACCGACTTGCTTGGATTACATTTCGCATATGACATTCGGTTATTTAAGCCTCGCATTGCATCGGTATAGCCGATAGCATTCATGTCTCATATCGCATGGCCTTGGTATGGCCGATAACATTCATGCCTTGCATCACATAGCATTGGTATGGTTGGTTATATTCATGGACTTACCGCATACTTCCGCATTACTCTGATATTATATACTTGGCACTTGCCTTACGCACACACTTACACCACCCTCTAAGCTTTTGTAAGCTTATGCACGATAGTTGCGTGCAGGTAGCGTTGGACAATAGCAGTGCTGAGGCAAGAGTGTGCATCTGACTATTTTAGAGCTTTTGATCACCTTGTATTTCCCTTTCCGCATTGTATTTAAAGTTTTTAATATAGTCGATATGTGGTGATGTTGTTTTGTGACTTGGTTATACTTGTGGTTATGCTCCATTACAAAAATAAAAAATTTATTCTGAAAATCCTCCTTGTAGGATCCCAGGATCGGAATCTGACATATGTTTACCAGGAGTCGAGAATGGAGCACTACGGAGGCTGTTGGCACCAGATTCGGCGATCGGGATTCCTATGAATCCGATTTTCGGGTTTGGGGCGTGACAGACCGTGCTTACACTTTCGGTGCACTGCCATTGCACATGATGTTGTGCATATTCATCACGGGTGGGGCCCACAGAGATATCTTTGGAAGGATTTGTTACGTCCATCTATTTTCCCATCTGATTTAAGGAGCTGAGACCAAAATTGAAGCATATCCAGGGATCAGGTGGGCCCCGAATTGGTAGTTTTGTGGTTGATCTATCCGTTGGGTCACTTCCACAAAGATTTAATGGCTGAAATTTTACATGTACGATTACTTTATGATATTCAGGCCAGATATAAAGTTTCGAGCCAAACGGATGGTGGAAATCCTGTGATCTTGCATTTAGGAGATTTTCAGGCCTTTTTATCGTTAATCACTTGATTTTCTCGAATCTTTAACGTGTGAATTCTTAAATCTTGGTCCTCTAAGATCCGTCCCTTGCCTTAGTGATTTGTGAGCATCAAATCTATGCCTTTAGTACCATTTTTTAATCAAAACCCTTAAATTCACCTTGCAACAAAAACATGATTAAAATAGGACGTTAAGCATTATCATTTTCGTAAAATCAGGTAATACTGGGGTCTAATATACAATATTTGACCCTCAACACCATTCTTCTATGTAAATTGTGATTAATAATCACTCGGTAATCATACGTATCAATCACATGACACTAGATTAGGCTTTTACAATTTGGCATTGGAGTCGCATAATGAGAAAGTGTTGACATTTGCGAAATAAGCATTGAAGTTGCTTGTGAGGGGGTATTAGATTGTTAGACACATGTACCATTTCATAATCTCATTTATACATTTAACAAAAGTATTTAAAAAGTGGTTATTTACTTGATTTATCATTACTAGTGCTGAGTCGATAACGTGTGTAACTTTCAAGTAATAGAACCACTGAATTAGATACTTAATCTCACCTGAGACGGTATTTTAAAACACCAAATAGACGATATTATTGATATAGGTACTATCAAGATCTCAAATGGATAGGCTTAAATCGGCTTACACCACCGCCATTATGTTTTAAAGGATTCGATGAAAACTGAAAACTTTACACTTTAATCATTTTATATATGTATATTATAACTTATATAATATCCATTTGGGCAGACACCATATTTGAAATTATACATTTTAAATATTAGTCATATATTTCTGAGTTTAGTTATCCCTGCTTAACTTTTAATACCATTAATTTAAAGTTACTCTGTTTTTAACAATATGTGAATATTAATCGAACTGCACAGGCATGTAGAAACTTCCCACGTACATTTTCATTAGGTTCACACATGAAAACTTGAGATTAAAGTCTCCATGCTTAGGTGACGATTTTCAAAATATGATAGTACAACTTACATCCCCACCTCTGACTCAAGCCCTGACATGGCGCTGACACTGCATGGTTGAAGCATGGTAGATCACCCTCAGCGTATATCTACTACTAGGTTGTTAGATCTTTCGAGTATCTCCACCCACCATGTATCTCAACGTAATTCTCAACCTCATGTATCATGGGTAATCAATTCTGGAGCCGCAAATCACGTGGCTAGTCAGGAAGCTACATTTTGTGCATATACCTTATTTAATAATTGAATCAAGTAGTTGATGGGTATTATTCCAAGATTATTATGAGGGGATCTTGTCAATATATCTCATCCCTGCTGGACATATTTGATAGTTAGATTCATTCAATTAAAATTACTTTTAGGAGTGATGAGTAATTAAAGGAGAGCCATATATAATCATAGTTAATATGGACCATCCATTCTTTAGACCATTAATTAGAAAATAATGTAGATCCAAAACTTAAGTGGGGGACACCATATGTAGTGGGGATTAAATGCCTATGATTACAACCTTTGAGGGTTTCAATAGTGGGAGTTCTAATCCCTACTATTTTGTGTAGTATGGCCTACTTAAGTCTCAGATAGGCACTACAGAGTGATGTCTCGCAGACATGGTAGGCCAAACTATGTTTTAAGGGTCACACGAAAGTCATGTACACCCTACGCGAATCTCTTTTAGCTGCTTTCATTTAAAGCGAACCTCGTTCCTGTGCGCGCATATGAAAATGGGGCGAACCTCTTTTGACTGCATTCATTTAAAGCAACCTTGTTCCTTGTGCATATGGACATGGCCGGCACAACCCACCTCAGCGGTGAATTGACAAGATTTGATTGATGGGCTGTACATCACTCACGATGTACAGTCCCACTAATCAAATCTAGCCACGATGTGAGCGAAGAGTTCCTCAAGACCCAATCAGTCCTTGACATTTTATGCAACTTTCAGGTCAATCATTCGTTGTGCCCATCCACTTTCAATTTGGTAAAGAGGCCATGATTCGGTGATCCATGATATTGATAAGATCCACCCATTGTAGAGGGTCGATGAATAAATAAAAAATCCTAACCTTTTAATTGGTGACTCAACAATAGATGATAAAAAAGAAAAACACAGCAACAGTTCACTTTCACTTGGATAAGTCCAGCGAGGATCTCCTTCATCTGGCCTATTTTTAATACATGGTTGAGGCTTATCATATCAACCGTTTGTATAAATGAGCCAAGGGCCCCACGTGTACTAATAGAAAACCCAAATAGTGCGTACAAAACTCACGGCCAGGACACCACAAGGGGTCGCTTATATAGGGTCGTTTAGATGACTCGGAATATTTCAGGGCATGTTTGGTCAGTGATATTGAATGGTATTAAACGGGATTAACATCATTATTGTTCAATGATTGTATGTCTAAAAATACTAATGTAGCAATCTAATACTATGTTTGTAATACTATGTTTGGGATAAAAAAAAAATTTATGAGAAAATATTAAATTAAGTAAAATTATGTTTGGGACCATGGAATTGTAATCAATGGACCAAATTCACATTCACTTGTACACATGTATAATTAAAATGTCACTTATAAATGGTATATATAGATGGACAGTATAGATAAACACATGCATCAATGTGGGGCTCATATGTACGAATTTCTACATATATGGGACCAAATGCAATTCCATGTGACTAAATGTAATTTCATCCTATCTAATCCCAACATTTTTCATCCTCTCCAAATGCTGGATGGAGTTGGATGAGACTAAATGCAATTCTATCCTCATAATCCTATCTAATACTCCGCATCAAATGCTCTCCAAACATTACACTTGAAAAGATTTTTCAATGGGTTTAGATAGCATGCTATTTTGTTTGACTTTTAAGCAGTAATATGTTTGCAAGTGTGAATAGATCGGACGTGTCTTACACATTCCGTTGGGCTCCACCTATCATAATTATATATTAATTATTTTGTTCCAGCATGTATATTGTCTTTTTAACTTCAAAGACTTTTTGTGCAATTTAAAACATTTAAATTACAGTTATTTAGGACTAGGAAAGCTTTTATATGCAAATACATGCATCCAAACAGTCACTGTAATCAATTTAACATCCAAACGCTCCTAAATGAGTGAGCATACAATGGGGATGGCCAGTGGGACCATTGTAAAGCAGTGCTATCTGTTTATTAAAGTGGGGCCCATATTTCAGTGATCTAAGCCATTGACACGACTCAAGTCAGCGCAGATGGCCCACATAGTAAATAATTCTACAAGATCGGGAGCTCCTAGCCAGAGAAACTTTGTTCTTTCGTTGGCAAATTGGAACCGTCGAAATATTTCTATCTTAACTGTTCCTTTGTTGGTGGCCTGTTGAAAAGTTAGGCTTTTCAGAGACATAATATCAATGGTTTGGATCATTGAACCATGGCCCCACCAACACTGAGATCCCGAAATGCACCATACAATCTCTCAATCCGACCATTGCGCAAGAGATCCAGACCGTTGATTTGATGGGAATCGCCACGGATTATTTGCTTACCAAAATATCAACCAGGTATAACACTCAGAAACATTTCGACAGGTGGCCCAGAAGGAAAATACCACAACGGTTCACATTCAACTAAAAAAAAAAAAAAAACCAAACATTCTATAGCCGGGATCCTCTTGGCTAGCTGTTTTTTCGTTAATCGCTCATCCTGGATGATCCCCATCATATCAACGGTTTAGATCACTAAACCATGGGCCCTGCTTTTACAAAACGAGAACCCGAGCACCCCTCCTTGTGTGATCTCTCCATTTCTTTCTGCGTTGAAATTAAGTCGGCTTTCTGCGTTAAATTAGATCTGCTGTGGAGAGAGAGAGAGAGAGAGAGAGAGAGAGAGAGAGAGATGGGGTGGGCCATCGCTCTTCACGGTGGGGCAGGCGTACCACTGTCGTTGCCGGTCCACCAAAGAGAGCCGCGCGAGGCCGCTCTCCGCCATTGCCTGCAAATCGGCGTATCTGCACTGAAAGCCAACACTCCTCCCTTAGACGTGGTCGAGCTTGTGGTAATCCATTCTCCTCTCTTCTCTTGCCTCACAAGTGTTTGTTGAAGTTCATGCGCTAATGATAAATGCCATTTGATTGAAATGTTATTTGTGAAGGAGATAGCATTCAAGTGGTACTTTTTTCTTTTTTTTTCCTCCATTCGAAATTGCCATTTTCATCAATTTGGGAAGGGACCTCTCAATGGAATGGTCCAAACCAATGATGGCAAAAAATGGTGTGGACTATCAATTCTCCTAACCATTGATGGATATGGTTAGGACGGACGCGGATTGCCTCCTACACCCGTCCTCTCCAGCTAGGAACGGGCAGGAGCTCTGAGTGGCCACCGTGATGGATGGGTCTATCCACACCGTTCATCTACTTCTCCGTGGCATTTTAATTAATGGGACTAAAAATTAGGAAAATCCAAGGCTCAAATGGACCACACTATAGGAAGCAGTGGTGACGATGATACTTACCGTTGAAACTTTTCTAGGGCCCACGGTTATGTTTATTTACCATCCAACATATTTATAAAAGTTACGTAGACTTGGATGAAGTGAAAACACAAATATCAGCTCGATCCAAAACTTCTGTGGTCCCAAGAAATTTCCAACGGTAGGAGTTTAATCACCATTGTGTGGTCCACCTGTGCCTTTGAGCTGCCTCAGTTTTGGATTTACATTCTGAAATGATACGGATAAATGGATAGACGGTGTGGATAAAACCTATACATCACGGTGACCACAGTGTTGGGCTGGGACCATCCAATCAAAGCAAGTTTTAAGGGAGATGAACCATCAAAAGGGAGTTGAACATGATAAGCAGTCTAAATAAATGATCAGTCTTATAGTATAATCAATATTAATCATCAAATATCCTAACCATTGATTCAATGGTTAGATTCATCCAATTAAAATTACTTTTGAGAGCGATGGTTAGTCAAAAGTGAGCCATATATGATGAAATAGTCCAAAAAATTGATAGAAAGCTTTAGACTGGGCTGATATTTGTATTTTTCATTTATCTACATAGCAATAACCTTATAAACAGCTTAGATGGATTATAAATATCGCGATAGTCCATGTAAACGTGAGAGTTTCGATGGTGGGAGTTCTCATCCCAAACTATCATGTATAGTCTGGCAGCATAAGTTGAATAAACTGATGTAGTGAGTAGATGTCTCACGGTATAAAGAACCCTGCAGTCCTGCATACAGAGACTCCTGTAGATAGGGTCCTGGGGAGGCAGTCAATGGGCTGGACGTGGGTAGGTCTCTACCTAGATCTTGAATGGTTTTTGCCGGGCCGTACGGCTAGCACTAATCAAAATTCAAAAATTTCAGACCAAAGCCAATCCTAGGCTTCCAGTTGAAGCGGGAGCAGAGTAGGTGAGACCCTGGATCGAATGAGGTGGGTGGGACCTTTACTGTGGGGCTCATAGTGATGTATGTGACTTAAATCCACACCGTCCAACCATTTTAAAAGTTCATTTTAGGGCATGATCCTGAAAATGAAGCTGGCTCAAATCTTAGGTGGGCCACACGACAAGAAACGGTTGTTATTGATTGAATCCCCACCATTAAAAACTTTATGGATTCCATTGGAATGTTTAATTATTTGCCATCCAACCTATTGATAAGGTCATAAACAACAAGATGAAGAGACCACATAAATATCATCTTGATCCAAGCTTTTGTGACCCATGGGAAGTTTTTAATGATCAGTCACCGTTGTTTTCCTTACTATATTCCACCTGCCATTTGGGATCACCGTTGTTTTCCTTACTATATTCCACCTGCCATTTGGAACTACATTTTTTGGATCATGCCCTAAAATGAGCTTTCAATGTGGATAGATGGTTTGGATGTAGTCACATACATCACTATTGGCTCCACAATCAGGGGTCCCACCCAATGGATGGATCCGGAGTCATACCTAATCTGCTCCCAGCTAAACCGGATCTTGTTTCTTGACCGATTGGATATGGACCGGCACCACCTACCTAACAACCATGCTGATTTCCTCCGAACTAGGTGAGGCCACCGTTCTATCTGTTAGAAATCCACCTCTGTCCATCAGTTACTGAAATAATTTTAGGACTTGCATATAAACAGTTTATACAATGATAAGTTTTTGTTTGTTTAGTTTATGTTAGTGGGACTAGGGGTGCACATCGAACTAGTAGAACCATGGAACCGGAACCGATCAAATGGTACGTTTGGTCTGATTTTAGAGCTCACCGGTTCTGGTCCCAGTTTCAAAAATCAAAGAACCGATTACATCGTTCGGTTCTCAATTTAGGGGTATGTAGAACCGAACCGAACCGAACCGTATATCCAAACCGCGGACCTGAATCATGAAACCAATACAGGAACCAAACTATTTTTAAAAAAAAATTAATACCCTAAATCCCTGCTATGGTTGCCCATCTCTGTCGCCGGTCCTCTCTCTCTCTCTCTCTCTCTCTCTCTCTCTCTCTCTCTCTCTCTCTCTCTCTCTCTCTCTCTCTCTCTCTCTCTCTCTCTCTCTCTCTCTCTCTCTCGTTGCTCCTCTCTCTCCTCAATTGGGCTGGATAATAAAAAGCTCAAAACTGTGGAACCAATCCGGAACTAAACCGATTTTAACGGTCCGGTTCTGGTTCGATTCTAGGGTGCTAACGGTTCGGTTCCAATTCCAAAAATCCTATAACCATTAAGAACGGTTTGGTTCCAGTTTCGCCCAAAATCGGACTAAACCGGCCCATGTGCACCCTTAAGCGGGACTGACCTTAAATTGGTTTTGACATCACATAAAATTTCAACGATTGGCATTTATTTTCAAAAGTTCTCTCCTTATAGTTTTCTCGAGCTTTGTGTCGACCTGGTTTTTTTTTTTTTTGCATGTCCTAAAATAAGCTTTTTAAATTAGATGTAAGCTTTCACAAGAAAACTAAACAATCTTGCCACATGGGTGAGTGGTAGTTTAATATGCTATAAGCATTATGAATAAACTTTGTAAGGCCCACCCTAGATGTATGGGTCTTATCCATGCTGCCTATTTGTTTTTACATATCATTGTAGGGCATGATTTTAAATTGAAGCATGTCCAAATCGAAGTCACCACAGGAAATGGTAGAGATAATGATGTCTACCGTTGAATCCTTCCTTAAGGCCCATGAAAATGTTTATTTGTCATCCAACCTATTCGAAAGGTCACACACGCATGCATAGGGCTGTTCACTGGCCGAGCTAGCTTGAAAAGCTCGCTCAGCTTGGCTCGATCTAGTTCGACTTCATTCGAATGAGGACTCATCATGAGCCAAGCTTTATATGACCCAACTCGTTTTGAAAATAAGACAAGTTCAAACATAGTGGAGTTTGACTCGACTCAACTCAAACCCGGTTTGGCTTGAAGCTCGAGCTCGACTCGACTCGAATATATTATTATTATTATTAAAGGAGTTGAAGTTCAAGTCCAAACATCTCCATATTCTAAATGCTAAAGACTTTGAGCGAGAAATGGATGCGGACTCAATGGTATACGCCCTTGTGGCTAGGGAGAGTGTACCAGAGGCGAGTGTAGAGTTACTCACTGAAGTCATTCAAGTAGTGCATGAGCTTCGTGATGTCTTTCCTTACGATCTACCGGATGAGCTTCCCCTTATGAGGGATATACAACATGCCATTGATTTAATCCCTGAGGGGACTCTACCAAACCTCTCGCATTACAAAATGAACCCAAAGGAGCACGCTGAGTTGAAAAGATAGATTGACGAACTCCTAGAGAAGGGTTTCATTCGAGAAAGCATGAGTCCGTGTGTCGTACCCGCCCTTCTTATACGTAAGAAGGATGACACATGGAGGATGTGTGTTGATAGTAGGGTCATCAAAAAAATCACAGTCAAGTATTGGTTTCCCATACCGCGTCTTGATGACATGTTGGATATGATGATCAATGCTACTATCTTCTCACAAATTGACCTCAAAAGTGGTTATCACCAAATCCATGTACGCCCTAATAATAAGTGGAAAACGGCCTTTAAGACGAAGGACGAGCTATATGAGTGGCTAATTATGTCTTTTGGGTTAACTAACGCTCTAAGCACATTCATACGTGTGATGACCCAAGTGTTGAAACACTTCATGGAAAAGTTCTTAGTCTTATACTTTGACGATATCATGATTTATAGCATGACTAAGGAGCAACACATTGACCATTTGAGGCAAGTTTGTGAGATTCTTAAAATCAAGAAATTGTACGCCAACCTAAAGAAGTGTGCGTTTTTGTCTAATAGTGTTATCTTCTTGGGCTTTATTGTGTCAGTTAAGGGTATATCGGTGGATCTCGAGAAGGTCAAAGCCACAGTCAATTGGCCTGAACCCTATTAAAAAATAAAATAAAATTTAAAACATAAACCATTCCCTACTCGTCCGTCCCTCTCTCTCTCTCTCTCTCTCTCTCTCTCTCTCTCTCTCTCTCTCTGCACGAACAACAAGATACCTTCTATGGCTCTATCTAATATTATATGTATGTGTATATTATTAATTAAATATTTGATTTGGAGGTTGGGTCAGATGGGTCAGGTTGCTGGGTTAATTCAGGTGCGGGTTGGCAGTTGGGTCAAGTTGGGAGCAAGCTCGACGCGACTCAAGGTAAGCTCGCCTTAACTTGATCCATTAGCTCGCCTCGAGCTCAACTCGAAAGTTTTGACAAACAAGCCAAGCTTCAATAGTAAGCTCGAGGCCGAGCTTGAACTCAAGAAAAGTACGGACAAGCCAAGCCAAGCTTGGCCCACCTCGACTCGACTCGGCTTGATGTACAACCCTGCGCATGCATGAAGGAAAAACACAAATATCATCATGATCCAAAACTTTTATGGCCCAAGAAGCTCTCAACCGTGGATTTCCAAAATGCACTTCCTGCAACCAACAGAAGCAAGTAGGGCCCACTGTCCCACTGTGATGTTTGTGAAAAATCCATCCAATCCATCTATTTTTCAAATAAGGTATGAATTACATATAAATATCAAGACGGCTCCTAAGGGAGGTTTTAACTGTAAGCATTTTCCCACCCACTTTTTCCTGTCACGTTACCCACCTCATTTTTAGATATGCCTAATTTTTTGTACCATGTCCTTAACTTAATATGAAAAAACCTATCGGCAGTGAATTCCTAGTAAACATTAAGGTGGACCCCACCTAGCAGTAAGTTCCACGGAAGGCTGCCTCACCACCTATCCATTGTCCTCACAGATCAACTCTCGTGTCAAAAATATGTACAATGACCTTCGACTTTCAATTTGGTTAAGTGAGGCCACGATTTAGTGATCCAAAATATTAATAAGATGGAGCTCGATGTAGATGGCCAATGAATAAAAAATCCTAACCCTCTAATTGGTGACCCAACATATAGATGATCAAAAAGAAAAACAAGGCAACGGTTCATATTCCACCTAGAAAAGCCCAAAATATTCTATAGTGTGGATCTCCCAGTGTGGGCCATTTTTAATGGATTGGTAAGTCCCATTACATCAAACCCTTGGATCATCGAACCAAGGGCCCCACTCATACAAGTATCAAACGAGAAGGGATTGGCTACTGCCCTGCCACCAGCCGGTGGCTGATGGTTGGTGCTCTGCGGGCCCCACCATGATGTATGTGTTTCATCAATTCCATCCATCCATTTTTACACATTATTTTATATTTTAATTCCAAAAATGAAAGGGATATAAATCTCAGGTGGACCACACCACAGGAAAACATTAGTGATTGGATATCCACCATTAAAATCCTCCTAAGGCCTACTGTACTGTTTATTTGACATCCAATCTGTTGTTTAGGTCATGCATACGCAGATGAAGGGAAAAAAAAAAAGATCAGTTTGATCCAAAACTTTTATGCCCTCAAAAAGTTTTTAATGGTCGACAATCATTTAACACTGTTTCCTGTAATGTGGTCCACTTGAGATTGGGATATACCTCATTTTTTGTTTTGTTGCATAAAATGATCTAGAAAACTAGAAGGACGGCATGGATGAAACACATACATCATGGTGGGTCCCACAGAGCACCGACCACCAGCCATTGAGTAGCCAATCCGTTTCCGTATAAAACCCAACCAGTGTACAATCTCACATGCGGTTCATTATAAAATGAGGTATCATACAATGGCGATGCTCGGCCGGTGCATTGTAAAGTAATGTTATCTGTTCGTAAAACTGGGGCCCATATTTGGGTGATCTAAGCCATTGATACGACTGCAGTCAGCGCAGATGGCTCATATAGTAAAAAATTCTCCAAGATCGGTAGAGAAACTTTGTTATTTCGTTGGTAAATGGGAGTCATTAATGTATTTCTTTCTTAACTGTTACTTCGTTGGTTACCTTTAGAAAGGAAACGGATTGGCTACTCCCCCTGCTACCAGCCAATGGCTGCTGGTCGGTGCTCCGTGAGCCCCACTATGATTTATGTGTTTCATCCATGCCGCCTATCTATTTTTCTAAATTATAAAGTATTACACAAAAAATAGGTATATACCACTCTCAAGTGGACCACATCACAAGAAACAGTGTTGAATGAATGTTGACAATTAAAAACATTATGAGGGCCATAAAAGTATTGGATCAAGTTGATCTTTGTTTTTTTCCCCTCATCAAGGTATTTATAACCTAATAAACAGGTTGGATGTCAAATAAATAGTAGAACGGGCCTTTGGAGAATTTAAATGATGGATATCCAATCACTATTGTTTTCCAGTGTTGTGGTCGACCTGAGATTTATATCTCTATCATTTTTGGGATAAAGCGATAAAATGATCTTTAAAAATTGATGAACGGAATGGATGAAACACATAAATCATGGTGGGCCCACATAGTGTCGACCACCAACCATGGGTAGAGCTGGGCATCGAATCAAGTCGGACCGGATTGGGTCCAACTTAATTCGGTTCGAAATGTATGTAGACTTACTTGAACTTGATTCGATTCGAGATCGAGTCCGGGATATTTGACCTGAACCAATCTGATGTATAGTTGGCCGGACTCGGACCGAGTTCAACTCAGTCAGGGAAACTGATTCGGATCGGGTTGGGTATGATTCGGATCGGGTTGGATCTATGGGTCATTTTTTTTCAAATGCTCTAAAATGATCACGAAAAATAAATAAATGATATAGATATAATAAATACATTATTGTGGGGCCCATGTAATCTTGATGTCATTTGAGCGTTCTTACAACTCAGAGCTCGAGGTACGTCTCCACTCCTCTTTGCACGACACGTATCTACAGCTGTAACTATTTCTTTGTTGAGTCAGTTGATGTGCACAATTACAGCTACATATTCACGGTGAATGTAGATACATACTTATCTTATCGTACTGAGTAAACTTAGTTAGGCCCACTGTGAATGTATGTGGTCTATCCATGCTGTCCAATCGTTTTTAAAGCTCATTTAATGGGTTAGGCCCAAAATTGAAGCATATAAAAAGCTCAAGTATATCACACCATAAGAAACGGTGGGAATAATGATTTCCACCATTGAAACCCTGCTACGCCCAATGATGTTTTTTTTTTTTTTACACACTCATGCCACAGTGGAGTTTCACCACCTATGGATACATAAACCCTTGACCGGGTGTTGAAACTCCCGAGAGTCTACCACCAAAGCAAGTGCAAGGATTTTACTGATGTTTATTTGTCATCTAACCTGTTCATAAGATCATACTGACATGGATGACCTGTTCATGAGATCATACCAATGAAGGGAAAATAAAAATGTAAGGATCGTACGGATGTTTATTTGTCATCTAACCTGTTCATGAGATCATACCAGTCCATAAGATCATACCAATGAAGGGAGAATAAAAATGTAAGCTTAATCTAAAACTTCTGTACTAACCAATGTGAAAGGATCTACATCAGGACCTTTGAAAGGAGGTATCTTTAACTCAGTCTGCCACTTAAGCTATGAATCCGGGTGTATCCGTTTCCCCCACTTATATATAAGACTGAGATACCGAAATGCACCACACAATCTTTCAACCTAACCCTTGGGTAATATATCAAGGCCGTTCATTTGATGGGAATCGGCACGGATGATTTTCTTACCAAAAGATCTCCCAGATGTCAGAGTCAGCAACCTTTCAATAGGTGGTACAACATATCAGTCAGCCATTGGGGAATGAAAATACCACAACGGTTCATATTCAGCTAAAAAAAGAGCCGAGCAATCTATAGCCAGATCCTCTTGGCTAGCTGACTTTTTTTCTTTTAGTGTATTCTGGGTGATCCCCACCATATCAACGGTTTAGATCACTAATCCATGGGCTCCACTTTTAGAAAACGAGAACCCGAACACCTTCCCTGTATAATCCCCTCCATTTCTTTCTGCGTTGACATTGAGGTCTGACCTCCTGCCGTCGGTGACAGGATAAAATGACCACTGTAGACAAAACCTTTTAACCAGCGGATTTTACGAAGGAATACAAACTTAAGTTACCGACTTAGACTAGCACGTGCGGACAGCGACTTTGAGGACGAAACTACCCCTCCTTTTCACTGCGAAGACGAGCGCTGACGCTCCTCCGATTGAGAGTTGTACGAACGGCTTAAAAGAGATCAAAGTTACAGGGCCCCACAGCTATATATTTACTATATCCGCAGCGTTCATCCATATTTGGAGATCACTTTGGAGCATTATCCAAAAAAAAAAAATCGTATCTAAAGATCAACTGGACCACACCACAAAGAGCAGCAGGGAAATTGATTTTCACTGTTAAAAATTTGGTAGGGCCTACTATAACATTTATTTTCCATCCAATTTATCCATAAGGTCACAGAGGCATGTATGAAGAAGAAAAATAAATTTCATAATGATCCAAAACTTCTATAAGCCCTCAAAAGGGTTTCAATGGTAGACATTCAAATCCCCACTGCCTTTTACAGTGTGGTCCACTTGATAGTTAGATCTATCTTATTTTTCGTCTCAAGCCTTAATATCAGCTCGCAAAATACATGGACAGTTTGAATATAACACAGACCTCATGATGGGACCAACAAAAGCAACACGGATAGAAAAAATCAGACTGTCACACCACTGCAACCCGCGCAGTTTGGCTACGGCAATAGCTACGGTTATAATCCGTAGCCATACATAACCATAATTCGGTGATCAATCGTAGCTCCCATGATTCCACCGCAAGTCGCTATTCTGCAATTCCACCCCCGATCTATGGTTATGGATTATAACCGTAGCTATAACCGTATCCCTATGTAACTTTTTTTTTTGTACATGGAGAATTTTATTCTACATACATTTTTCTCTAACACATTCATAATATGTATATATAAGCATATAAAGAATTTTATTCTACCTACATTTTGCTCTAACATATTTTTATATGAAATGCATGGAAATGACTGTGAAATGAAACGAAATTGCTGGAATTGAACGTGAAATGCATGATAATGACCGCGAAGTAAATCAAATTGACCGTGAAATGCATCGAATTGACCATGAAGTGATGGGAATTGATAGTGAAATGCATGAAAATGACCGTGAAGTGAAGGGGAATCACTGTAATTAGTCGTGAAATGCATGGAATTGACCGTAAAGTGAAGGGAATTGACCGTAAAGTGAAGGGCAATCGCCGAAATTGACCATCAAATGCATGAAATTGACCATGAAGTGAAGGGAATTGATCGTGAAATGCACGAAATTGACCGTGAAGTGAAGGGAATTGATCGTGAAATGCATGGAATTCATCGTTAAGTGAAGGGAATTGACCGTGAAATGAATTGAGTTCACCGCGAACTGATTGAAATTGACCGTGAAGTGAATGAAATGCATGGAAATGACTGTGAATCAACATGGAATCACCGCGAATGACTGTGAAATGCATGAAAATGACTGTGCACATATATAGTATAATATATAGTGAGGTCCAGAAAAAGTGAGGGATTTGAATATACCTGTCGTTCGAAGCTTCTTAGATGGGGGATCATTTGTGGGGACCATTTTCGTCCTTTCTTGGGTTTAGAAAAGTCGAAAATGACATGCGTGGGTTCTGTATTCTTGACCAGACAAAGGGGAAATACAAAATGAAGAAAAGGGAGGGTTTTACTAGAAGGTGGACAGTCACAGAGGAGGAGAAGTAATCAAAGAATCATATTCGGTCGGCTAGGATAAAGTGCAGGGAGAGGAAAGAAGAAAAATTCAGCGGGACAAAACTGAAAATTGAGTGGGACAAACTGGAAATTGAGCAGGCTAAACTCGAAATTAAGCGAGCCAAATTGAAAATTGAGCGAGACAAACTCGAAATTGAGCGGGACAAACTCGAAATTGAGCAGGCCAAACTGAAAATTGAGCGGGCCAAACTGAAAATTGAGCGGGACAAACTCGAAATTGAGCAGGCTAAACTTGAAAACTAGAAATTGAGTGGGACAAACTAGAAATCGAGCAGGACAAACTGAAAATTGAGCGGGCCAAACTGGAAAACTGGAAATTGAGCGGGACAAGCTGGAAATTGAGCGGGACAAACTAGAAATTGAGCGGACCAAACTGGAAAATTGGAAATTAAGCAGGCCAAACTGGAAATTGAAAATTGAGCGGGCTAAACTGGAATTGAGCGGGACAAAATGAAAATTAAGCGGGACAAACTAGAAATTGAACAGGCCAAATTGGAAAATTGAAAATTGAGCGGGACAAACTGGAAATTAAGCGGGCTAAATTGAAAATTGAGCGGGACAAACTAGAAATTGAGTGGGGAGAAACTGGAAATTGAGTGGGCCAAACTGGAAAACTGGAAATTGAGCGGGATAAGCAAGCGTTGGATATACATTGTTGAGGTTTACAGTAATCTTGGAGTGCAGAAAATTTCCATGTCTGTGCATTTCAGTCCGAGTTCCTTCTCTAAACACGATGGGCTTGGTAGGGTTGATTCGAGGGATGGGCTGACTGCAAAAGGGTCGATTGAAATTATATTGGGTTATTAACCCATCCCTCGGATCAACCCTCTTAAGGCTATTGTGATTAGAGAAAGAACTTGGACTGAAATGCATATACTTGAAAATTTTCAGCATATTTATCGGAAGTGCATGGGTGAATGTATAGCATACTTTGTAATTTTGGTGGATGATGAAATGAACTTTATACTTTGTCCCAGTAAAATTTTCAGTTTATCTCAATTTTCAGTTTGGTACGCTCAATTTCCAATTTGTCCCACTCAATTTTCAATTTGGCTCGCTCAATTTCTAGTTTGGCTCGCTCAATTTCTAATTTTCAGTTTGGCCCACTCAATTTCCAGTTTGTCTCGCTCGATTTTCAGTTTGTCCCGCTTAATTTCCAATTTGTCCCGCTCAATTTTCAATTTCCAATTTGCCCCACTCAATTTCCAGTTTGGCCCGCTCAATTTCCAGTTTGTCCCGCTCAATCTCTTATAGCATAGATTATTTAAGATTTGGATTTATCTCATTTTTAGAGTCATGTCCTAACACAATATGATAATATTAATAGACAAGGTGGATCTGTTACCAACATTATTTCAAGACCCATATAACTTCTCCTTATAGGAAGTTGGGTAGGGCACATGCAGCTTGAATCCATCAAAGGAGATAAGGATCACTTCTCATATGTTCTCTCTATCTTTATTTATTTTTTTTCCATAGGATTGTGTGTGTGTGTGTGTTTATATATATATATATATATATATATATATATTAAAACTAGATTAGGCTCAACCTAGACTCAACTTAATTGAACCCAACCAATTTTAACTAGATCCAAGGTGATGAACTCGTCTAGCCTCAATTTTCAGTTTGGCCTGCTCAATTTCGAGCTTGTCCCGCTTAATTTCGAGTTTGGCCCGCTCAATTTCGAGTTTGGCCTGCTCAATATCCAGTTTGGCCCGCTCAATATCCAGTTTGGCCCGCTCAATTTCCAGTTTAGCCTGCTCAATTTCCAGTTTGTCCTGCTGAATTTTTCTTCTTTCCTCTCCCTGTTCCTTCATCCTAGCCGATCGAATCTGATTCTTTGATTACTTTTCCCCCTCTGTGACTGTCCACCTTCTAGTAAAACCCTCCATTTTCTTTATTTTGTATTTCTCCTTTGTCCGGTCGAGAATACAGACCCTACGCACGTCATTTTTGACTCTTCTGAACCTAAGAAAGGACGAAAATGGTCCTTCCATCTAAGAAGCTTCGAACGACAGGTATATTTAAATCCCTCACTTTTTGTGAACTCCATTATATATTATACTATATATGCACACGATCATTTCCATGCATTTCACGGTCATTCTCGGTGATTTCGTGTTGATTCACGGTCATTTCCACGTAATTCACAGTCATTTCCATGCATTTCATTCACTTCACGGTCAATTTTAATCAGTTCGCGGTCAACTCAATTCATTTGACGGTCATTTCCATGCATTTCATTCACTTCATCGTCAATTTCAATCAGTTCACGGTCAACTCAATTCATTTCACGGTTAATTCCCTTTACTTCACGATGAATTCCATGTATTTCACGATCAATACCCTTCACTTCATGGTCAATTTCATGCAATTCATAATCAATTCCCTTCACTTCACGGTCAATTTCATGCATTTCATGGTCAATTCTGACGATTCCCCTTCACTTCATGGTCAATTCCCTTTACTTTATGGTCAATTCCATGCATTTCATGGCCAATTACGGCAATTCCCCTTCACTTCACGGTCAATTCCATGCATTTCACTATCAATTCCCTTCACTTCACGGTCAATTCCATGCATTTCACAGTCAATTCAGTTTACTTCACAGTCATTACCATGCATTTCACGATCAATTCCGACGATTTCATTTCATTTCATGGTCATTTCCATGCATTTTATATGAATATGTGTTAAGAGAAAAATGTAGGTAGAATAAAATTCTTTATATGCTTATATATACATCTACATATTTCATATAAATATGTGTCAATTCCATGCTTATTTATTCTACCTACATTTTTCTCTAACACATATTTATATAAATACGTATATATAAGCATATAAAAAAAAATTTCTCCTTTTTTTTTTCATTTCTTTCTTTATTCATATAACAAGAATATCTACACGGAATCATTGGGAATGATCGTGAAATGCATGAAAATGCCCGTGAAGTGAAGCGAATTGACTTTGAAATGCATGGAAATGACCATGAAGTTGAAGGGAATTGACCGTGAAATGCATGGAAATGACCGTGAATCCAAACGGAATTGTCAAAATTGACGGTGAAGTGAAGCAAATTGACCGTGAAATGCATGGAAATGACCGTAAAATGAAAAGGAATCGCCAGGATTGACTGTGAAGTGAAGGAAAATGGCCATGAGATGCATGAAAAACGTACCTAAATAAGACTTTAATTTCACTACTAAACTGTGGAGGTGTCCCAAAAGAATACTTTGTGGATCTTTTGAGAAATGCTTTGAGTGATGCTTGAAATGTTCGTTCCAATAAGCACATTGCATTGAGAGGCATGTTTTCTACTTTAGACTTATTAAATGTATTTTACACTTTGGAGGTATCCATGTTGTCACTGCGACTTACATTGGGGATTTGGAGAATGTCGTTGAAAATTCTAATTATGCTATTTTCTTTCCAACCAAAGGGCCACGATCATTGGCAGATGAGATGGCGAACAGTGATTTTAAGCGGGCCAAACTAGAAATTAAGCGGGACAAACTGAAAATTGAGCGGGCCAAACTGGAAATTGAGGGGAACAAACTGAAAATTGAGCGGGCCAAACTGGAAGTTGAGGGGGACAAACTGGAAATTGAGGGGGACGAACTGGAAATTAATCAGGCCAAACTGGAAATTGAGCTAGACAAACTGGAAATTTAGCGAGCCAAACTGAAAATTGAGCGGGACAAACTTGAAATTAAGCGGGACAAACTGATATCGTTCCAATATGACCCAAATCCAACAGCTATAATCCTACTTGTCCTGTTACAATACATTAATGACCTTTTGTAGCTGACCCCGTTTTAAGATTGGGATGCTGACATGCTTAGATCTATGTCGTTTTAAGATTGGGTGTTACATCTTCGCAAATCAGACTGGTTGGGTCATGAAATAGACTTGACCCTTATAGTTAATCTCTGTATTCGTGGGTCGCCATGTAAGGAGATAAAGATGGCTTTCTGGGGTAGGTGGGGCATATGTTCTAGACCCATCTGATGAATGGTTGACATCTCCCACGTGTTTCATCACAGTGGAGGAGGAATCATGTGATGAGTAGCACACATCTTTCAACGGTATAAACCGTCTTTCATCTCAAATAAATGAAGCACCTAGTTCGTTAATCCATACTGTTGGTTTGTTGTGTCCAACGGTGGATAGAGTAGGTCCCGAAAAACCTATCATTTGAACCTCCCAACTACCAATATCTAGACCTTTATTTTTTTCAATTGAATGTGAACCGTCTATGGTAAACTAAAACGGAAAAGCTAATATTGTCCTATCACGTAGAATTTTGACACGTAGTCCAGTTTGGCCCGCTCAATTTTCAGTTTGTCCCGCTCAATTTCCGCTCAATTTCCAGTTTGGCCCACTCAATTTTCAGTTTGTCCTGCTCAATTTTCAGTTTGGCCTGCTCAATTTCCAGTTTGTCCCGCTTAATTTTCACTTTGGCCCACTCAATTTTCAGTTTGTCCCGCCCAATTTCCAGTAAATTCCCTTCACTTCATGGTCATTTCCATGCATTTCACGGTCAATTCACTTAACTTCACGGTCATTTCCACGCATTTCACGATCACTTCTAGCGATTCCGTTTAGATTCAAGGTCATTTCGATGCACTTCACGGTCAATTCCCTTCATTTCACAGTCATTTCCACGCATTTCACGTTCAATTCGCTTCACTTCATGGTCATTTTCATGCACTTCACAGTCAATTCTGGCGATTCCGTTTAGATTCATGGTCATTTCGATGCACTTCACGGCCAATTCGCTTCACTTCACAGTCATTTCCATGCATTTCATGGTCAATTCACTTCATTTCTGACACAGGGAAGGACGTGAGGTCGAGCATCGTCTTCCTCAAGATGATAAATATTCCGAATCCACGGAACTTCTCTGGACTCCTCACAGAGACTTCTCGAATCCACGAGGAAAGAAAGTAGAAAATAGGAATAATTTCTAATAAATTCAAAATTGATTAATGAATCTCTAAAATCGAGTTCACAACCCTTTAAATAAGGGAACCAAGCAATAAGAAAGAAATCAGACTCAAACTACAACTAAAACTCCTAGAATTCGCAACTTACTATAAATAGTAAACTTACTATTTATAGACGGTCATGATGTCTGCTAGTGCACAAGGTTTTCGGCCAAAAATAGTAAGTGTCCTATTTGGCTTCACCAAACCGTTCTCCTAATTATCCTAAGCACTTTTCATGTTGGACACAACTCCTAAAGGCCAACGGATGAAAAGTTATACTCAAACTAAAACTTACTATTTATAGTAAAAACAAAATTAAAACGAGGAAACAACTGTCGATCAGGGGGTTTCTCGCAAATCCGGGCTGCGCAACTCGGCATAGCGGGGTTGGTTGGCTAAAGTAGCTCGTTCTACCCCAAATTCATATATTTTACGTCGGATAACTCATTCTGGATTGTGAGATACGCCCGATCTAAGGTCCGATGGTCCGAATCACTTTTATCGCCGACCGTGCCTTTTCTGATCCATCTTGGCCATGAAATTGTCCGCGACCCGGTCTACATCAATTTCACAGTCATTTCCATCCATTTTACGGTTATTTCCAGTGATTTCGTTTAGATTTACGGTCATTTCGATGCACTTCATGGTCAATTCCCTTCACTTCACTGTCATTTCCACGCATTTCACGGTCAATTCGCTTAACTTCACGGTCATTTCCATGCATTTCACGGTCATTTTTGGCGATTTCGTTTAGATTCACTTCACGGTCAATTCCCTTCACTTCACGGTCATTGCCATGCATTTGACTGTCAATCCCGGCGATTCCGTTTCCAAGTTTTATCGGGTTGGTGTTTGTATGGTCCAACCTCAAGACCAAACCCGATACATCCTGCCCAAGCCCAACCCAATGTCGAGTTGGTCACAGGTTGGTCGGGTTGAACCCACCTAACTTTCAACTCTAAAATCATATATGGTACGTCAAGTAACTAATTTTGGTTTAAAAGATATTCTTGTTATATGAATAAAGAAAGAAATGAAAAAAGGAGAGAATTTTTTTTTATATGCTTATATATACATATTTATATAAATATGTGTTAGAGAAAAATATAAGTAGAATAAAATTCTAAATGTAAAAAAATAAAAATAAAAAAATAAGTAAAAAGAAAAGTACATAAGATACGGCTATAGCTACGGTTATAATCCGTAGCCATAGCCTTTTGGCGATCAATTGCGGATTCCGCGATCCATCCCCAAATCCTACAGTGACTTGTGGTGGAATCGCGGAATCCGTAATTCATCGCGGGTTCTATTTTTTTTTTTTTTTCCCTTGTGAAATTTTTGTTGCTTCCGTGGGCCCCACCATGAGGTCTGTGTTATATCCAAACTGTCCATTTATTTGGTGAGCTCATATTAAGGCTTAAATGAAAAATAAGATGGATCTAGCTATCAAGTGGACTACATTGTAAAAGGTAGTAGGGAATTGAGCATATATCATTGAAATCCTTTTAGAGGTTACGGAAGTTTTGAATCATTATGAAATTTGTTTTTACTCTTCATACGGGCTTTCGTGACCTTATGAATAAATTGGATGGAAAATAAATGCTACGGTGGGCTCTACAAAATTTGAAACAGTGAAAATCAATTTCCCTGCTGCTCTTTATGGTGTGGTCCCGTTAATCTTTGGATATGATTTTCTTTTTTAGATAATGTTACGAAATGAGGTTCAAATATGCATGAACGTTGTGGATATAATAAATATATAGCTGTTGGGCCACGTAACTTTGATCTCGTTTAAGCCGTTCGTACAACTCCCAAATGGAGGAACGTCAGCGCTCGTCTTCCCAGTGAAAAGGAGGGGTAGTTTCGTCCTCAAAGTCGCTGTCCCCACGAGTTGGAGTTTGTATTCCTTCATAAAAACCGCTGGATTAAAGGTTTTGCCTACAGTGGTCATTTTCTCCGGTGACAGACAGAGTGAGAGACAGATGGGGTGGGCCATCGCGGTTCACGGTGGGGCAGGCGACATACCACTGTCGTTGCCAGCTCACCGCAGAGAGCCGCGCGAGGCCTCCCTCCGCCATTGCCTGCAAATCGGCGTCTCTGCACTTAAAGTCAACACACCTCCCTTAGACGTCGTTGAGCTTGTGGTAATCCATTCTCATTCCCTTCTCTTGCCTTACAAGTGTTTGTAGACATGTCTCAAGGATCTCTCTATCCCTCTCTCTGATTGTAATGTCTTAGGGTTTAGGGTTTACCGCGCGAGCGTACCTCGCGCTACGTTTCTTTCGCTAACCGAGAGCCACGCAAGTGGAACTTTCGTATGATCCACCCCGTTCATCAGGTACGCTACTTCATGTTCACTATGAAACCCAAAAATCATGATGATCGTATGCTCAGGTGGGCCACACCATAGGAAACAGTTGGGATTGGACGCCTAACTTTAGTTTTGTGTATTGCTCACAGTGGTGTTTATATCCCATCCATGCCATTCAGCTGATATGTTTCACAAGGATAAAGAATCGCTGATGCAGACCTGAAAGGGAAAACAAATAAACTAATAAGAAAAGAAAGAGATTGTTGAAAAGATCTAACAATCCTCTAGCCGGACCACTCAAATTTGTGAAACTTAAGTGGGCCGTACCACATGAATTTCCAGGTTTTAGTTATAATTTTGTGGGGTGGGTCGCCTGTGTTGAATCAGCTGATTTATGGGATCAAGGCCAACAAGGGGTGCTATACCTGATGGACGGGGTGGATTTCATGCACGTCAAGTTTTTTCCCTCTTGATTAAAAAAAGTAACCCCAGTAGGTACCTAGGCTATTTACCCAAGCGCATTCCATATATAGATGCATTGTTGTATAGCTCTTCTTGTGTCGTTTCTGTGTGTTTGCTCTTTTGGGCATGTAGTAAACGTTTTGTACATTGTTTTGTCCTGACCCATTTCTCCATTTTGGCTACATCTTTGTGTATGAGGAAGGACACCTTACTATGGCTGATCATTTGCATGTAGCATACGTCCATGTCAATCAAGACTGTCAAAATCATGGGCCTTGTTGTGCATAGGGCACGGTCCCACAATCCCAGTGATTAGGCTATCCTAACTGCAAAATTTGATACGATGGTTCAGATGGATTGGATCACTGTATCATTGTATTGAGGAATGCCCCATCAACAATGGGATCCACAATCTTCATGCTATGGAGCTGTGGATTGACTTAGACGCATGTACCCCCTGGATGCCGACTGGATGCATGTGTATTATCCAATGTACTCTAGCAATGCGTGATGTAGTTCCTCTTTTTGTATATACTATCTCTATGGATATGGATTTCTTTAGATATGATGCATTGCATGGTGGTTTTTGCTCACTCCTAAAACTAATTTGGTGTATTTGGCAAGCTCTATTGGGGTCTAGAGCTGTATAATTTTAGTCACTAACAGCTTTTATGTTCCTTCATTTTCATCATTTGTTTCATGGCCATTTTTTGTGCTAAACGAAGAAATAAACAGAAATTGGTTTCTTTGGTTTGGTAAGGAAAATCAGAGGAAGATTCATTTATTGGAGTGGAATGAAGTTTGCGAATTGTTTTGGGAGGGAGGCGCAAACGTTAAAAATCTGAAAATTATGAATTCCGCATTGCTTGGGAAATGGGCTTGGAGATTTGCTACAGAAAAGGAGGCGTTATGGGCCTTGATTGTTAAAGGAAAGTATGGCTCATCCCATGGTGGATGGTGGCCGAAAGAGTCCTCCTATTATAGGGCGTCGCACATATGGCGAGGAATTCTTTCTGCTAAAAGTCCAGTGATTGAAAACTGTAGTTATGTTCTCGGTAGCGGGTCTTCTATCCGATTTTGGCAAGACCTTTGGGTGGGGGACAAGCTGCTGAAATTCCAATTCCCTCAGATCTACCGTCTTTCTCCCGACAAAAGTATTTGCATCCTTCCTAATCCGACAAAGTTGCTAAGAAGTTTATTGACCTGCAGGATTGCATTTCTAAGACTATGCCTATCTCTTCCTAATCCGACAATCTCGGGTGGTTTCTGGACAAATCGGGAACTTTCTCTGTGAAGTCCTTGTATACTCTCATCTATCATGCAGCTCATACCTTATCTAACGCTAATCCTTTCATATGGAAATACTCGGTCCCTCCTAAATTCATATGCTTCGGATGGCTCGCGGGTCGCAATAGAATCCTGACGGTAGACAACCTGGCTAAGAGAGGCATGCAGATCTTTAATATTTGTTTGTGTTTTATGCGGGAGTTTGAGTCTGTTAACCATCTGCTGCTTCATTGCTCTTTCTTTACACCAATATGGAATGATTTCTATCACAACTTTTTGGTTTCTTGGTGTACCCCGGAGTTTGCTGCCGAGCTCCTATCCTCTTGGAATGGCCTAAAGCTTGGGAAGATCAAATCCGTCATTTGGCGCATGGCAATTCTTGCTATTTGGTGGGCCGTTTGGGAAGAAAGGAATGAGATATGTTTTAATGATAAATCGTCCAACGCTAGGGCTGTGGGTTCTTGTGCAAAAAAGATGGTGATCGAATGGGCTATTAATGTTAAGGATCTGATTAATTACGATTTTAGCTTTTTAGGTTGCTAGGGCTCCTCTGCTATCTCAACAGTTTTGGCCTATTCCCTTTTGTCTCTCTCTTTTTTGCTTTGTTTTTTCTTCCTTTTCCTTTGTATTCTCATTCGTTTTTAATGAAGTTTTTTGTTCGTTGCCTTAAAAAAAAAAAAAAAACAGAAATTGGTTTCATTCGAAAGCCTATCGAGTTAGCTTTCAAATGAGCCTAGGATCATGTAATTTTGACACAAGTTGAGTTTGACTCAAGTAAATGACAATTTTTATTCTCTGCAACTCCATTTTGTTGTAGCATGTATGCACATGATGTTTGGTGAAT
Organism: Magnolia kwangsiensis; assembly: GCA_037074715.1. NCBI lineage: Eukaryota > Viridiplantae > Streptophyta > Magnoliopsida > Magnoliales > Magnoliaceae > Magnolia > Magnolia kwangsiensis. The sequence goes on along the minus strand of CM073585.1, from coordinate 12,118,496 downwards.
GATGCCATGGAATAAAAGATAGGAACGAAAATTGTTCGATGTATATTCCATAGGATTGTTAGATCTCATAATACACACTCAATCATCAAACTGAGTTTGTATCTGCATATGAAATTCTTTAAAACATGTAAATGCCTCAGAATGGTCTTTTATCAAATACAATCATGTCATTCTGTAGCAATCATTTATAAAGATAACAAAGTATTTAAAATTAGATGCATTGGAAACATGAACCAAACTCCAAACATTTGAACGTATCAAGTAAAAGGGTTTATCAGTCACTTTATCCTCACATGAAAGAAAAGACACTTTATGATGCTTGTTTAACTTGCAAGCTTCATACTTTAGCCTAGACACATATGACAAATACAGGACAAGACTCCACAAGTTATTTAAAGATGGGTGACCAAGCCTGAAATGCTACTGATTAGGAAAGACGTTGGTCTACTATGCAGGTCCAGTTCCTATTATTTCACGATCAAGGTAATAGAGTCTGTTTTATTCATTTCATCCATTAATTATCCTTTCCATCTTTAGATCGTGAAGCTCACAATAGGAGGGATAGAATTTGACAGAAAATTTAGAGCTCTGGTTAATTTATTGATAGATTATAAGCCTAAGGAAACTTAGGAATGTATAAAAATAAAGATAATTAGAGATCTGGAGTAGGACAAAAAGTGCCCACTCCAAATACATGAGTTGATATACTAACAGCTGTTGTTACAGAAAAGATGGATGAGGACTAAACTAACTGAGACGATATACTATGCTTATCGGGCATGTGATCAGAAGCGCCAAAATTAATAATCCATGGGACATTCTTAGAAGAAATAAAACAAGTTTGATGGGGACATCACGCGCACGCCCCCCCCCCCCCCCCCCCCCAAATGCACGTACATAAGGAGGAGGGCCCCACCGTTGATCTGGATCAATGATGACGTCTAGGGAGGGCCTTCTAGTTAGAAGACGGAGTTTTGGTTCGTTAGAGTGGGCCCGAGAGTCAACTAAAGCCCATCATGGGATCTCATGATCGTGGCCCACTAGTCTGATTAATTTCATATTTTAACCTTTGCTTATTAATGTTATTTAGAATATCATGGACGGTTTAAATTTCTTTGATTAATTTTTATTTTTGTTTACTTCATCACCAAGTAATAGGTTGCGCACATGGCGCGAGTTTTGGGGTATATGGTTTTCTTATAAATAGGCACCCCTCGTAGCTTTTTTATTCATTGAAGTTTAATAAAAAAAATTCTGCGTTTTTTTTTACTCTGAGTTCTTGAGTTGTGGAAAAATCTAATTGGGTGCGAAGCCCTCCCTTCATCGAAGGGCTAACTACCGTGGTACGAAGCCACATCTATCCCAATTCGCTCCCATCATCTATCATCTCTACTTCTAATCTCCTACCACCATCCGCGCTTCAAATCTATCCTTTATTGCAACGGTTTTCATCTTTATAGCAAAATTTCAGATTCTAGCCCTACAGGAGGGCTGAAACTTTGGCGGAGCATCACCATGAAACTTGGAGGTTTTGAGGCAACCAGAACCAAGGAGGCGGTTTCAGGATTCAGGCCCCCCTTGCAAGTGTGGCTAGGCTCCTGCGCACGTGTGTCAGACCCGGCTCGCTGTCCGTATGCGGAGACTATCGTCTAGTTCAGGTTTCCTTCTTATTTACCCTTCTCATACCTGTTTTTCATAACCCTAACCCTAAATTGCATTATCTTTAATTCGTTTGCCCCTTTTCTTTCCCTAGGGTTCTCTGAATTGAAATTGATGAATCCCTTGGATTAGGGATTGATTGCTGTGCATGTTTGGATGATTTCATTTTCCTTTGAGTATTGTTTGGTCCATAATTTTTACTGATCTAGCCCTAGCTGTGTAGGCTTGGACCCGCACAGATTCCCCTTGCTTGAATGATTGAACTTTTGCGTGGGATGTGGAATTATTATGTGATTGTTTTTGAATTAGTATGATCTAAAGCCTGAGATCTTGCATATCATATTTTATTTTCATGTCTTGCATCAAATTTGGTATCAGAGTCAGGTTCTTATAGGGGAATGCATTACATGTTTAGTGTTTAGTTTGCTTATGTCCATGTTGCAGCAAGTCTCATCATATATAGCTGTTTAGAGGTTTGTAATTCCTGATAAAAACTGTTGAAATTTCTGTTAACAGAAAATTAGCAACTTGCATTGCTGGAAGTTTCTGTTATCCCTTTATTTAATAGTTATATTGCTGAGTTTTAGTGACGTGGTGTGGTTTTCCCCATATAAAGTCCCATAGGATCATTTAGTTTCATTTAGACACATATAGCCGCAGTAGAAGGTCCTTAGGTTGAGTTAGTAATTGTATGCCCACACGTATGGGTCATGGTTTTGGTTTGCACCCTACATTAAACATAGAACAACTGCAAGAATCAGTGAACAAGTTAGCCCAATAGGTTGAGTCCTTGATTAAGCGCTTGGAACAACATATGGATCAACGCCTTAATCAATTTAATGAGCACGTTATCCAACTAGAGACCACCTTGGGAGCAAACCCCACTATTGGGGAATATATCCAATCTCAGGTAGGTAGTTATTAGATTAGACCAATGAATGGAGGCAGCCAAGGAATTGGTCATGGGCATGTACCTGTGCACCCACACCGCGAGGGACATCATATTCAATATGACCCAGATGCGCAACTCCTCAAGGGAGTTAGAGTAGACGCTCCTACGTTTGATGGTTACATGGACCTTAAAACCTTTTTAGATTGGTTCGTGGATATAAACCACTATTTTGAGTGGTATGATATGACGGATGCTCGTCGAGTCCGATTCGCCAAGATGAAGCTTGTGGGCTAAGCAAAGAGATTTTGGGTGAAGGTAGAGTGAAAAAAAGAAAGAGCGAGGAAACTTCCAATAGTCCATTGGGAAGAAATGAAAGAAACACTTAAAGAGAAGTACTTCCCTTTCTCTTATCGCTTATGGTTGATTGAGTGACAGTCTCTTCGACAGAGTTTTATGAGTGTTGCTGACTATATTGAGAAGTTCGAAGAGTACTTGACCCACTATGAGGTTAATGATGACCCCGTAATTACCCTTGCTCTTTTTAAAACGGGCTTCCGTCTTGACATTAGGAGAGAGTTGCTCGCCAAAGACATAGACACTATTGAATAGTTGTATCAAGTAGTGTTAGATGTCGAGCAATATCTCAAAGCGTCTGTGGGAAGGCGGTTTGACTTTCGCGAGTCCAGCGCTAAGGCCAACCCCTTTAGGGCTAAACCTAATACTGGATACCAAAACAAACCTTTCAACAATTTTAAGCCCAGACCCAAGGATGATAAGGGTAAAGAGATTGCTGGGTCTAATTCACGTAGAAGTGGGGCCACTAGGTGTTTTAGGTGTCAGGGGTTTGGTCACTTTGCCCACCAGTGCAGCACGAGAGAGGGCACCAAAGTATTCCTTATTGATGGACAAGTAAAAGTGCCCCCTAGAGAGCGACGGTGAGGAGGAAGAATATGAGCCAGTCGAAACCCCTAGTGATAAGGAAGAGGGAGCGTAAGAGTTTGCGACACTCGCAGTTCTGCGTTGCGCCTTTGCTCAAGCCAAGAATACTGACGATTGGCGTCGTAACACGATCTTCTATACTTATGCAAAGTGTGGGGAAAAGAGTTGTAAGATGATCGTGGATAATGGTAGTTGTGCCAACGTGAGCTGTTTGGGCTTAAAGCTGGAAGCCCATCCTCAACCCTACAGAGTCTCCTGGGTTGATGAAACTTCCATTCTAGTCTCGCACCGTTGTCTTGTTCCTATTCAGTTTGGATCATAAAGACACTTTGGTGTGATGTTGTTCCCATGGATGTTGGCCATATCATTCTAGGCAGACCGTGGCTTTATGACAGGGATGTCACCATATTTGGTCATTCAAATGTGTGTATATTCTGGTTTTGAGGGCAAGAAGGTCAAGCTAAATCCACAACAACCCAAGAACACAACTGGAAAGGAGTCTACCACAGTGCTATGAGCGGCTCGAAAGAATTGAAGGAGTTGAAGTCCAAGTCCACCACATCGAGTCGTGTGAGCGGCTCGAAAGAATTGAAGGAGTTGAAGTCCAAGTCCAAACCTCTCTATATTTTAAACGCTAAAGACTTTGAGCGAGAAATGGAGGCAAACTCGATGGTATACGCGCTTGTGGCTAGGGAGAGTGTACCAGAGGCGAGTGTAGAGTTATCCACTGAAGCCATTCAAGTAGTGCATGAGTTTCGTGATGTCTTTCTCGATGATCTACCGGATGAGCTTCCCCCTATGAGGGATATACAACATGCCATTGATTTAATCCCTGAGGCGACTCTACCAAACCTTTCGCATTACAGAATGAACCCAAAGGAGCACTCTGAGTTGAAGAGACAGATTGACGAACTCTTAGAGAAGGATTTCATTCGAAAAAGCACGAGCCCGTGTGCCGTGCCCGCTCTTCTTACACCTAAGAAGGATGACACATGGAGGATGTGTGTTGATAATAGGGTCATCAACAAAATCACAGTTAAGTATCGGTTTCCCATACCGCGTCTTGATGACATGTTGGATATGATGGTCAATGCTATTATCTTCTCACAAATTGACCTCAAAAGTGGTTATCACCAAATCCATGTACGCCCTAGTGATGAGTGGAAGATGGCCTTCAAGACGAAGGACGAACTATACGAGTGGTTAGTTATGTCTTTTGGGTTAACTAACGCCCCAAGCACATTCATGCGTGTGATGACCTAAGTGTTGAGACCCTTCATGGGGAAGTTCCTGGTCGTATACTTTGACGATATCTTGATTTATAGCATGACCAAGGAGCAACACCTCGACTATTTGAGGCAAGTTTGTGAGATTCTTAAAGTCGAGAAATTGTACACCAACATAAAGAAGTGCGTTTTTGTCTAGTAGTGTTATCTTCTTAGGCTTTATTGTGTCAGCTAAGGGCGTATCGGCGGATCCCGAGAAGGTCAAGGCCATAGTCAATTGGCCTAAACCCCGCAATATTCATGAGGTGCACAGCTTTCATGGCTTGGCCACCTTATATAGGTGGTTCATTCGAGGTTTCAGTTCCATTATGGCTCCCATCACTGATGGCATAAAAAAAGGAGAGTTTCAATGGACAAAGGCAGCCTTGAAGGCCTTCAAGGAGATAAAGGTCAAGATGATCGAAGTTCCAGTTATGCGACTTCTGGATTTTTTAAAAGCTTTTGAAGTCGCATGTGACGCGTCAGGAGTCAACATAAGAGGAGTACTTAGTCAGGAAGGGCACCTAGTCACCTTTTTTAGTGAGAAATTGAATGAGGCGAAGCAGAAATATTCCACATATGACAAAGAGTTCTATGTGGTAGTGCAATCATTGTGCAATTGACGTCATTACCTATTGCCGCAAGAATTTGCTTATTCTCATATCACGAGAGTTTGAGATACCTGAACTCTCAAAAGAAATTAAACCCTAGGCATGCCAAGTGAGTTCAATTCCTTTAAGAGTACACTTTTGTGCTTAAACACAATGTCGGTGTAGAGAATAAGCCTGTTGACGCGTTGAGTCGTCAAGTCGCATTACTCAATTCTATGAGTGTCAAAGTCACGGGCCTCAAGTGCATCAAAGAAGAGTATTCTGAATGCCCAGATTTTGGAGTTGTGTATGCATTGTTGTTAGAAAGTCCGTTAGGAACTAGCAGTAAGTATTTGATTTTAGACGGATATTTGTTTAGGAGTGATCGCTTGTGCATTCCACGCACCTCCTTCCACGATTTTCTTGTCTAGGAGTTACATTCAGAGGGATCACGGGTCATTTCGGTCGGGACAAGACTATTGCCCTATTGGAGGATAGGTTTCATTGGCCAAGCCTCAAGCGAGACGTGGCCAAAATTATAGGGCAATGTCGTACCTGTCAACTGGCAAAGCAGAAGAAACAAAATACAGGATTATGCACACCTTTGCCAGTTCCATTCATCCCTTGATAGGACATCAGTATGGACTTCGTGCTTGGACTCCCCAAGACTATTCAGAAACACGATTCCATATTTATTGTCGTGGACCATTTTTCTAAGATGACCCACTTCATTCCTTGTTCTAAGACCTCTGACGCATCTTATGTTGCCAAGTTGTTCTTTAGTGAGGTCGTCAAACTACATGGGTTACCAAAAACCATAGTGTCTGACCGTGACATGCGATTCATGAGTTACTTTTGGAAGACACTATGACACATGATGAATACTAGGCTCCAGTTTTCTTCTACCTACCACCCTTAGACCGATGGTCAGATTGCTGTAGTCAATAGAAGCCTAAGGAGTTTGCTCAGATGTTTAGTGGGGGAGCACACCCGGACATGGGACGCCGTACTACCCATAGCCGAGTTTGCATTCAATAGTTCTGTCAATAGGTCCACAGGTTTGAATCCTTTTGAAGTCGTTACTGGTTATAAGCTTATGAAGCCTACTGATCTTGTTCCTTTGTCATTGTCTTATAGGCCATTAGAGTCTGCAGAGTCTTTTGCGCATTACATCCATTCATTGCATCAAGAAATCAGGCGAAAGATCGCCACTAGTAATGAGCATTACAAATTTTCTGCAGATCGACATAAACATTTCAAGGAATTCAATGTAGGAGACTCTGTGGTGGTCCGCATTAGGCCCGAGCGGTATCCTCAAGTGCCGTTCATAAATTGCACGCGCGTAGCGCTGGACCCTTCAAAATTATAAAGCGAAACGGTCTCAATGCGTATGTGGTAGATCTTCCACCTTCCATGAGAATTAGTTGCACATTCAATATGGAGGATCTAGTTACTTTTCAGGGGACCACTGATACTTTGTCCAGCCCTTCACATACCTATCTTGATTCCCCAAATATGTCCCTTGATACATGGCCTCTTCCCGACTTTTCTTTCCAACCTCTACCTCTCATACCTAACCTTCACACACTTAGAGAGGAAATAGAGGATATTCTGGACAATCAGGTACTTTCAACGTCGGACGGTGGGTTTTAGAAGTACCTGGTTAAATGGAAGTCATGCCCAGCTTCAGACAACACGTGGCTCACTGAGGAGGAGCTTCAAAGACTTTTTTTAACAATTGAACCTATGACATATATTAATAGTAAAATTCATTTCCTAAATTATCAATTCATTTAGATACGGGGGTTGAAGTTTACAATTGGATCAACTAGCAGGCACTTGCAATGACTATATAGTGAAGATGTAAATAATTTATATGGATTTACAGGGCAGAGATCTCAAATGGTTCCGCCCGGAATGTTACATGATGGCGACTCTAGAAGTAAGCTCCGACTCCACCTCAGCTTCTCCCTCAGACCCTTCTGGGGTCGTCACTGGATCCTTCAAATGCTGTGAGAGGTAGCATTCTAATGCACCGTCGCCACAAAGAATTTTAGCTCCGCAACTCTGTCCTCTAATGGATCCAACAGCCTCTTCATCAACCACTATTGCATCGATTCTATCATTTCCTGTTCTTGTTTTTGGAATCTCGTACATTGCTTCCATTAAGATATTCTCCAATAAGGATTGTAAGCCACGGGCCCCGGTGTTTTTGGCCATTGCTTTTCTTATAATTAGCCTCAAAGCATTTTGTGTGAAATGCAGTTTGACATTGTTCATTTGGAACAACTTTTTGTACTGTTTTCCTATAACATTTTTGGGTTCTGTGAGAACCTGAACAAGTTGGTCCTCGTTTAGAGCTGACAAACTAATGAGTATTAGAAACCGTCCAATAAATTCTAGTATCAAACCATATGTAATAAGATCACCACTTTCAACTGATTCTAGTAGAGATGATGTCACAACAGCATTTGTTAGACCACCAGTCCTCATGTTTGCACGTACCGGGGCTCCAAACCCTATTAGGGGCTCCCAACCCTATAGGAGCTTCAGAGACTTGATCTTGACATCCTAGAGTGGTTTAGGAGTTTTGTTTTGCCAGTGGTGAAATCTTCGCAGCTGGGGAGAGTTGATGGGGACATTACGCCCGCACGCACACACACGCCATCCCTTCGTACGTACGTAAGGAGAAGGCCCCACCGTCGATTTGGATGGCCTCCTAGTTAGAAGACGGAGTTTTGGTTCGTTGGAGTGGGCCTGAGAATTAAGTAAAGCCCATCATAGGATCTCATGATCGTGATCCACTAGTCTGATTAATCTCATATTTTAAGTTTTGCTTATTAATGTTATTTAGAATATCATGGACGGTTTAGATTTCTTTGATTAGTTTTTATTTTTGCTTACTTTATTGCCGAGTAATAAGTTGCGCACATGGCGCGAGTTTTGGGGTATATGGTTTTCTTATAAATAGGCACCCCTTGTAGCTTTTTTATTCATTGAAGTTTAATTAAAAAAATTCTGCGTTTTTTTTTTTTTCCTCCTCCGAGTTCTTGAGTTGTGGAAAAATCCAATTGGGTGCGAAGCCTTCCCTTCATCGAAGGGCTAACTATCGTGGTGCGAAGCCACATCTATCCCGATTCACTCCCATCTTCTACCATCTCTACTTCTCATCTCCTACCACCATCCGCGCTTCAAATCTGTCATTTATTGCAACAGTTTTCCTCTTTACAGCAGAGTTTCAGATTTTGGCCCTTCAGGAGGGTTGCAAGTTCAGGGGAGCACCACGCACAGACTGCGCGTCTGATCGCCACGAAACTTGGATGTTTTGAAGCCCCCCTGGCCGACCAGAGCCAAGGAGGTGGTTTCGGGATTCGGGCCCCCCTCGTATGCGCGGCCAGGCTCCTGCGCACGTGCGTCAGGCCCGACCCGCTGTCTACACGCGGGGACTGTCGTCCGATTCAGGTTTCCTTCTTATTTACCCATCTCATACATGTTTTTCATAATCCTAACCTTAGATTGCATTATCTTTGATTTGTTTGCCCTTTTTCTTACCCTAGGGTTCTCTGAATTGAAATTGATGAATCTCTTGGATTAGGGACTGATTGCTGTGCATTTGTAGATGATTTCACTTCCCTTTGAGTATCGTTTGGTACATAATTTTCACTGATGTAGTCCTAGCCTGTGTAGGCCTGGACCCACACAGATTCCCCTTGCTTGAATGATTGAACTTTTGTGTGGGATGTGGAATTATTATGTGATTGTTTCTGAATTAGTATGATCTAAAGCCTGAGATCTTGCATATCATATTTAATTTTCATGTCCTGCATTAAAGTTGTACCTGATGGGGTAAAAGTAACTGTAGAAAAAGAGACATGTGGAGTGATGTCTCAAAAGTTTAACATATTTTTCTTTGGACATAGTAACTGTGTCACTTGAAGTAATCGGCTCAATAGTAGTGGCAAACTTGGATGCATACCTTTATAACCATCATCCGATGAGCGGACTTGATTAGCCCAAGTTGGCTTTCCAACTAGGTCCTAAAGTGTATCAACCATATAATTGTTAAGGCTACAGTATGCAGGGTGTCCCGTATCCGTTACAATACGGCCATATCGGTTGATACGTAATGGTAACAGCCGACATTGTTACACGATATGGGGTCAAAACGGGCACCCCCCCCCCCCCCTACGATTTTGTGATTGTAATGGCCGTTACGGCCTCGTAACGGCTGTTACGGGCCTAAAGAATTAAAAAAAAGGAAAAAAAAACATACTTTTTTTTTCTTTCTTTCTTTTCTTCTTCTTCTTCTTCATCTTCCTCTTCTTCTTCTTCTTGGATTGCTGCTGCTGTGGCCCTGTGGGCCTTCTTCTTCTTCCCTCTCTCTCTCTCTCTCTCTCTCCCTCTTCTTTCCCTCTTTTTCTTTTCGGTTTCCCTCTCTGGTATCGGAAAAAGAAATCGGAAGCTAATTGGCTGGTGTACCACACACCAGCTATATAGCTGCTGTAGGTACGTGTCATGCTAAGACAAGTGCTGACACTCCTCGAGCTCCGAGTTGCACGAACGGTTCAAAGGAGATCAAAGTTACATGGGCTCCACAGTGATGTATTTATTATATCTACACCGTTCATCTATTTTTAGAGATCATTTCAGAGCATTACCCAAAAAATGAATTATATCCAAAGATCGTCTGGACCACACCAAAAATAGCAGCAGAGATAATGATTTTCACCGTTAAACAATTCGTAGGGCCCACCATAACGTTTGTTTTCCATCCAATCCATTCATAAGATCAAAAGGACCTGAATGAAGAAGAAAAACAAATTTCATATTGATCCAAAACTTCTGTGATCCCAAAAAGGGTTTCAACGGTAGACGTTCAATCTCCCACTGCCTTTTTGCAGTGTGGTCCACTTGATAATTAGATTTGTATTATTTTTCGTGTCAAGCCTTAAGACGAGCTCGTTAAATGAATGGACGGTTTAGATATAACACATACCTCATTATTAGACTCACAGGACTTGCTGATGTCAATACAACAGCTATATAGGTGTAGTACAAGTTATGCGGTACGCTGTTATCGCTCCACATGCCGCGTGGGCCCCACCATGATGTATGTATTTTATCCATACCGTCCATCCATTTTGCCACATCATTTTAGGTCATGATCCAAAAAATTAGTAAGATCCAAATCTCAGGTGGACCACAACATACGAAACAGTGGTTATAGAATGCTCACCATTAAAAATTTCAAAATTTCTTAGGGTCCACTGTAATGTTTATTTTCCATATAACTTGTTAATTGGTTCACACTGACGTGGACGAAGGGACAACACACATGTCAGCTTGATCTAAAACTTTTGTAGCCCCCAATAAATTTTTAATGGTGGACGTTTAATTATTGTTGTTTCTTATGGTGCGGTCCACCTGAGCTTTGCATTTGCCTCATTTTTGGGCTCATGCCCTAAAATTATTTGGCAAAATGGATGGACGGTGTGGATATAACACATTCATCACGGATGGGGCCCAAAAAACTTTGACACTCGTGTGCTACACTTCACAATCTGAGTCCCGCCTAATTCGGGCCCTTAAAAATTTTTGCATGAGACATGTATTAACTTAAAATTTACCAATTAAATTATGGACTGTAGTTGCTAACTCACAATGCCAAAATCAAATTGTTTGAATAGTTTTAATTGTTAATTTGTGGAAGCTTATTTTTTAAAATAGGGCCTTTTGATTTTTTTTTTTTTTTCATGATTTACTATCCAATAAATGTCCACCAATTCGTAAGTGGGATAATGCTAATAAATTGCATGAATTTGAGGTTGATTTGGGGCATGGATCGGTCCTCCAAGTCTGCCCCAAATTGATAATGCTATGTACTTGAATTTAATTTCAATTTTTTAAAGAACTATTGGGAGAAATGATATTAAATTGTTAAGTATATAAATTAGATATTTAGAAAATAAAATATATGAATTTTGTAGTCAAATTCAGGTTATCTGGTTTATAAATTCATCAGACAGTCCGATACAACTTCTCACCAAAGAGTGGACCGTTACACCACTATAAACATGTTCCAATTTATAAATGAATGCATATTTGGAATGCTTAGAATATTCCGGATTTAGTCTATATTTTTTAATATTTTTTTGGCAAAAAAAAATAAACTTGCACCATTACGCCCCGTATCGCCGTTACACTCCCGTATCCGTATCGGTATCGGGGAGCACTGTTACGCCAACCGATACCGATACGGGATACCTTGATAGTATGTGCAATATTGATTATCATGACCACGACCATGACCGCTACCAAAATCTATGCCACAACCACCTCGAGTATTCCTGCCTCCAACACGACCTCCTCTTGAGTCTCTTACTCGAAACCAATAACCGTAGCCACGACCGCCTCGGTTATCTCCATCACCTTTTCCAGATGCAAAGATAAATGTAGACTAGTCAGATGATGAGAAACCATGTGTGGTCATATTAGTTGTACGCTGAACTCTGGCAAATACCTTTGTGACTGATGTGATTTCACTTCCTTAGAGAATCTGAGCTCTTCCTTCAAGACCATCATCCAATGAGTGGACTTGATTAGCCCAAGCTAGCTTTCCAACTAGGTCCCAAAATGTATTAACTATATAATTGTTAAGTCCACAGTATGTGCAATATCGATTACCATGACCACGACCACCACCACCATTACAATCTGTGCCACGACCACCTCGAGTATTCTTGCCTCCAACACAAACTCCTGAGTCTATTGCTCCAAACCAATCACTGTGGCCACACTGCCTCGGTTATCTCCATCACCTCTGCCAGATGCGAAGATAAATGTAGACTAGTTAGATGATGAGAAATCATGTTTGGTCATATTAGCTGTACGTTGAGCTCTAGTGAATACCTCTGTGAATGATGTGATTTCACTTTATCTAAGAATCTAAGCTCTTACAGGTTTGAACTCAAGTCGGAAGCCAGAAAGGAATTTGGCGACATGAAACTCCTCCCTCTGTCGTCACAGAGTCTCAATGTCTGTTGACATCGGTTAATACATATTTAATTCTTTCCACATGTCCCGCAGGGCAGAGTAGTACTCTCCCACACTTTTATTTCCTTGTTGAAATGAAAATATATTCTGTAGAAGCTTATAGATACAAGTTAGGTTCTTCTCACCCGAATACATCTCCTTCATAATATTTCAGACTTCTTTGGCGGTCTTGAAGAAGATGACGTTCACAAAGATATGTAACTCCATACCGTTCCACAACGATGCCTTAATTAGACATCTGGTACATAATTATCATAGTCCATCACGGTTTCATCAGATTTGGGGGAAGTTAGATATTTCACCTTTCCTTTTCTTGTCAGAAAACCGATACAGATGTAGCCTACCATAGATAGTTTATTCCATTCAGTTTAGTCAATGCAATTCAGAGGGTCATCAGCTCAGATGGAGACATAATATTTTTCTTTGATTCATTCTTGGTATCCATCTTGAGAAATAAATTGGTATTATTGATGAAAGTGTTGATTACAACTTATTTGATGTGCTTATACATGCAAAAAAAAAAAAAAAAAAAAAAAAAAACCCTAGATTCCTAATTTGGTGCGAGATAGAATACTTTTCCGAAGTAGTAAAGATTACTAAAAATAGTAAATAGATGTTTAGTTCTACCAAAACACATAAACAACCCTTTGATGACTAAAACAAAGCATCCAGGCCACAACGAGACTCTTAAAACACTAAAAATAGAAAAAGGAAACCTACTAAAAATAGTAAGTTTTGACTTAAAACTTTAATTTGACCCCTAAAACGAATGAATTTTGTAGAGCTGTTTGGGGGCCGACGAACCATGGGTGGTTGGACAGGGTGTAGAGCTCATTGATAGCTTTCCAACATTATATTATGTGTGTGAAACAGATAACTGGTTGCAAAGTTATGGCTGCCAAAAGCTCCCAATTTCTTTCGAGCCATCCATGAAGTCATCATTTACTCATCCTAAATCAGATGGCCTCCCTCAAGGACTGACGTGGTTGTACAATGACTGAAGGCTTTGCCAATCAAAACCATATCAATGGAGAAATGAGTAACAAACAGATGAAAGTTGGTTTATCAGCAATCATGACATAGAGGAGGGGTTGGTGAAACAGGGATGTTCTTTTTAATGAGAATATCTTGGGTTAGGACAAGGTGAAAGCTTGACCATACGAGTAATTTCACTTTGGGAACCACAGGATATTTCCAAAGTAGTTTCCAGATATTGGGATCATTTTCGTTAACCATGGATGGTTTTTCTGGGTGATGAATAGGTAATGTTCCAGATTGGGATGGGTACATACCACATTCTTTGGTCTTTACTAAGTTGCTAAGTGGGGTATTGATAGGTGTCTGAAGAATGAGACAAGTTGGGGGTCATTCCAGGTTGCAGCTACAAGGCCATAGTCCCAAGTTTGTGTGGCCAGGTTGATAAAAAGCTAGCAACCAATTGATCTGCAGAGAGGATAGCAATGGGACAGAAGGTTAGGTAAGACCATGGCTTAATCTTTTCTCCATTCCTACAACCCAGTAGGAACTTTTTAAAGTCTGTAGGGTGATGAGAATGCTCATGCAACTTTGTTTCAACACCTGGTCAAGGGTTTGAGTACCCATAGGTGGTGAAATCCCACTACGGCGTGAGTGTGTGTTAAAAAAAAAAAAAAAAAAACTTTGTTTCAATAATAATAAAAAAATATTAGTTAAGAACTTAGAAATTATCTAAACACGAGTAACACATGCAAAAAAGTGGCTAATGGCCAGTTTGGATGTAGATTCGTGGAGAAAAGTTTTTTCAAAGCCTTCTTTTTGCAGTTGTGCACTGCCAATGCATTGCCTGCGAGGCTAATGTTGTAATTTCATGGGATTGCTTGCTGCAAATCTCAGCACACAGTTATTTCAAACTGCATTTTGTAGGACACGATATCACAAACGATAGTGTGTGCCCCCCAAAAAAAAAAAAAAAAAAAACAGATTTTGCGGAAACTTTTCCACTCCCAGAATCTCTGTCAAACTGGGACTATGTACATGAAATGGTGGAGATTTAAGTCTAATACATATATTCTTTGCCTGGCAACTGTCCTCCACTACCCTACATTCCTTCTTCTCAGTTTACATTGTGCATCCAATAGATGGGCTGGGATCAAACTTCAGTGGGACCATGCTGGAATGCAAGTGGTTCCAATGTGAGCCTCTGCCATGGCTGGTTCCAAGAACTCAAGTAAAAGAGGAGGTTGTCTGGGAGAAAAGCTGATCATGGATCTTTTGCCAATTTAAATGTCAACCAAAATTGCTGGGGAGGCTATGATGATGATGATGTAACGTGCATATTTGTGGGGATTATTCTAGAAGAAAGGACAACTTTTAACAGACATACAGACTGAGGTTTGATCCTCTTCAACTTCCCCACATGCTATAAACATATTCTTGAAAAAGTAGAAGTAACAGATTGCCCGATGATGATGGTGGCGGCGGCGGCGATGTTCATTGATGATGAAGTAGAAGTAAAAGATCTGATTGTAGAAGTAACAGATTCATGATGATGATGGCAGAAGTGGCAGATACAATTCTAGAAGGGATTCTTGTAAAAGCCCCACATGCTATAAACATTATTGCATAAAGTAGAAGTAACAGATTGCCCTTAAAATAATTGTATAGGTATCTGAGATTCTGAACAGATATGATTAGGACGGAGTTCCTTACCTACAATACCATGGACATATATGATTGTTTGAAAAGGCATGGATTCCCATGTAAGAGATTAGCTAAAAGATCAAGAATTTTTGGATTTGTTCCAGAAAGGAAAAACAGGCCCTTTCCTACATTTAGATGCTGAAAAATGTATTGCATCAACAAGTTCTTTTTCATCTATCATGTCTTGTGATGATTCTTGGTATTTTGATTATGTAGTTCATATTTCTGCATTTGGAAGTGGGCACACCTGATTCAACAACTATTCTTTTATGCACATTGTGCACCGTTGTACCCTGAATAGTGGCTTAAAGCCTTAAATAATGTGTATCTACTGCCTAGCATGCTACTACTAGAATATACAAAATTTATAACTAGAGATGCAACATTAGTGGGCATTCCTTTAGGCGTAAAGAGTTGAAGCACTTCCCTGTGCTGCTTGAATGGGAGCAACCTGCACTTTCAAATAGGCTCATTTTGAAAGCCTCGTTTAGAAGCCCAATCAATGGAGAAAGTCCATCAAAGAAAGTAAGCGGAATGCAGCCAGCAAAAAAATGTCACGCAGTGGCCATTTCAGCCATTGGTTGTTCCACTCAATATGAATATAATGACTTCCACTGCCGCCTTAGGCATTGTTGTATGTTCGTTTTTACTGGCTATGGTTTTACTAGTGAAGACATGCAAAATTTATAATCTGTACCTTGAACAGATTAGAGAAAAATAAACATGAGGCCTTGAACAGATTAGAGAAAAATAAACATAAGGAACATGATTCCATGCTTTTTTTGTTGCCTTGTTTTTATAAGAGCAAGGTGTCCCGTATCCATTATGATATGGCTGTAAAAGCCGATGTGTGCAGGTAATGACCGTGACAGTTATGCAATATGGGGGTGAAATGGGGCAGTTGGTTTTTTAGGACCATATTAGCCATTACAGGACAATGATCTTTACCCCCATAACAATTGAAAAACTGTAACTCTTTTTTTTGGTTCTATTTAAATCTATTTTTCTCCTCATTTTTTACTTTTCCAATTCCAAACACTGTCCTAAATCATTCTACAGCAGATTTCTACCTCGTATTATAGTTTTTTGGATTAAAACCGTAGATTAAAGCGATTTGAGTAAATAGAAGCTTTGATGGCCATTTTTTCAAAAAATTGGAAAAAAGTGGTATTTATGCTTTTTTTTTTTTTTTTGATTTGTAGTTTTAATGCTCGATTGTAATGTGTAAACATTAGAGACATATAACCATGTTCATAAATTGACCAGACAATCCGATACAGCACTCACCAAAGAGTGTGGACCCTTACGCTACCATAAACATGTTCAAAACAAAAAATAAAATAAAAATGAATACATAGAATATTTACATTATTCTAGATTTTCTAGATTTTTTTTTTTTTAAAGAATTTTTTGGGGATTTTTTTGTTCAACCGTTGTGGGGGTCGTAATGGTCGTTACGCCCCTGTGTCGGTTGTTATGGCCGATACCCGTATCAATAATGGTGGTGACCGTTATCGATACGTATACCTTATATGAGAGGCACTCTACAAATCTTGATTAAATGAAGCATTTCTTTGTTTGATCAAATGATGGCATAGATGGGTCCTACATTGCGATAGCCTAAGCGGTTTGTCTAATGGATTCCATCATGGAATGGTCCATGCCATAAAATCTCCACCATTGGATAATTCTACCAATCAATAGGCAATCACATCCAATTGTCGACATTTTGATGGCGGCCAACTGGATAGCTCGGATCATGCAATATTGGAAATCTCCCATCGACCATGGGCCCCATTGTTATTGATGATTTGGATCACAGACAGGTGGGCCACATGTGTAATAGTTCTTTTTACCGAGCAAATGCTTGTGTTCGCATGTCTACATACATACATTAATACATACATATATACATATGTGCGCATGCATACATCATAAATACATAAATACATGAATGCATGAAAAAACCTTACAACTAGCTGTATCTGGGCCCCACCATGGTGCATGTATGTCATCTAATCCATCCAAAAATCACGCTGATCCAATCACCATGAGGGCCACATGACAGAAAAAAATTGACCACTGGCCAAAAACCTCCAGCTTCATGTGGTGTGGGCGCCCCATTTGATGGTTGGATCGGCACATTTTTGGGGCATCCTATTTTCATTATGGGCCAACCCTGTTAGCCCCACTTGATGCATGTGTGTCCTATTTTTGGGGCTTTCTATTTTCATTATGGGCAACCTTGTAGCCCGACTCGTTGCACGTATCCTATTTTCAGTTTGGGCCAAACTTGTGCCTACATATGCATCTGTGCGTATATAGTTTATTGAACTTGACATAGTATACTTCAGGCCAAGAGTTTGTAAAATACATTCAGGTTATCACCTTGTACAAGTTGGGCATGGTTCGATAATTGAAACTGTTGATATGATAGGCTCACTCTGGATAGTCCATGCACTGGAAATGCCCCAGATTGGAAGATTCTCGATAGTGGCCTTCTATTTGTTGAACAATGAAAATGGTTTGTTTTTTTTTTTTTTTTTGGGTATCTATTAATTGGGCCACCTATTGAAGGAACGGGATTTCCATTTGGAAAATCTTTGGTTCATAGACCATCCACAATGTGGCCCATCACTAAACCATGGACCCACCCGAAAAAACTGAGAACCTGAACAGTACTGTAAAAACTCTGGATGTGCTTTGTGTGATTCCTCTATTTCATTGTTACGGCTATTGTAATGAAATTGCTATTGAGCATTAAAAAAAAAGAAACAAATGTTTCTTACTGTGTTTCTGACTAATCCACCTTAAAAAACAGGTTCGTGAGCTAGAAAATATTCCACATTTCAATGCTGGTAGAGGTTCTGTTTTAACTACCAATGGGACGGTTGAAATGGAAGCATGCATTATGGATGGAACAAAAAAATGTGGAGCTGTTTCAGGTCTTTCTACCGTTGTTAATCCCATATCTCTTGCACGGCTTGTAATGGAGAAAACTCCTCATATTTATCTGGCATTTGATGGAGCAGAAGCATTTGCAAAGGAACAAGTTAGTGCAATCTGAGCACACTTCCATTTTCTAGTTTTTATTTCTCCTACATGGTGCTTACATGTTAAAGTGTGAACCTTAGTAAAATGGTTGAGTGCCGCTTTTTACCATCTGAACATCATTTTCTTCATCTAGCATTTATGTCGTAGAATTTCTTCATATTGCACTCGAAGTTTACAGTTCAAAGGCTCATGCTCTCTCCAGCTAGAATAAACTTTGAGCTTTGCTAAGTGCTCACACGTATGCAATAAAGCTCATGTACACGCCAAACATGTGCATGCATGGCACATACATGCAGGATCAAATCCATCCATCAGGTTGTTCCAACCTCTTGTGCATGTTTTCCCAAGAATAAAATCTGGTCCAATCAGCATGTGGACCCAAATATTGGAAACAGGTGGATGGGTGAGAAAAAGTCATCGAAGTTTTTCAGAGCCGTACAGTTGTTTTGAAAATTGTGCTCACCTGACTGCTGGATCAGCCTGATTCTTGGGCTAGGGCATCAATGTAGTGGTGCCGTTTTGATGGACGGATTCGATCTTCTTGGACCTATCATGCCATGCCGGCTCATGTGTGGCATTTACATGAGTTTTATTGCAAGCGTGTGGGCTTAGCAAAGCTCACAAACTTTTAACTTGATAAATTTATCAATTCGGCATTTCTGTTTGTCTTTGACCTGGTTCGCATATAAACTTGGCTAGAGCAATGTAGTCTAGAAGACTCTATATAAGCCTATTAGTATAGGATATGTACAAAGGAGCTTAAGAAGTGTTTAGAATTCCCTCGGAGGTTCTAGCAAAAATAAAAATAAAAATGGAGAAGAACTCCTGTATAATTCTTGTAGGTGGATATAGGGAGAGGGATATTGCACTCCAAGAAGCATATGGAAGAGATTATAACAATTGAATTGGTATCATGTTGTACTACAGGCCATGAGCGTATAAATAGGTGAGAATGTTCACCTCGACAACTTCCTCAGAACCTCTCTTTGGGTTACTTTGCCATCACGCTTTATGCATTTATTGTATACTAGTTCACTTATGAAGGGAGGCTGTGTCAGGGTAGTGTCTGAGGACAAAACTGCTGCAAAAGCTTGATGCTAGGATTTGCAAGCCCATTGCATTGAACCAAACTAGAATGCTATAGCCACAATTCACTTAAGTATGGCAGCTCATTCACGTTACGCATGGCACGCATGCCAATCCTAGTTCTCCAAATCATGGGTTCTGTAATGGATGGAGCATATGGAAAGTGAGATTGACTAGATCTCAACTAATTGATTTAGCCTGTTGGACAAATTCCATGGTGATCCACACGCTAGACAAAGTCAATGTTGATCCACATAATCAATGAAGTTCCAGGCTAGACAGATCCTACTGCCTTCATTATCTATGGAAAACCTCAGCGCAGTTGGGGCCTATGCATGTTTGTTGCAGAATGCCATATCAGCTTCAGTAAGAACTAAGAAATGACATACAGGTTATCTGATGGACCCTCAAATGTAACCCCATTAGATGCAACCAAGTACGTTTTTGGACTACTATTTGTGGGCAGCGAATCTGCCTTTTGTCTTGATTAATTCAAAAATGAAAAAAAGAAAAATAAAAAGAAGATATCTTCCTATGTTATCCAAGCACAGGTACAATTATTTAGTGCAACGAGGATAGGGTATGGGCGATCCTCTATAGTGAAAATTATCAGAATACAGGTTCGGGAAGGATTTTTTACTAGTCATATCCACATTCTTGTTAAAATATTTCCCAAAAATATTTTGGTAGTTGTATTGGTGAGATTCACTCACAAATTATAATGAACTAGCATTCTTTGGATCCCAGCAACTGTGGCCTTCAAGTTTTAGATAAAGGGAACTCCTTAATCATTTTATCAAGGTATCTCTGTTCCTCCAGTTTTATGAAGTGTCATTTGTATGGACCCATCGAACTTGGACACATACGTTTGTTGGTGCAGACCATGGTTTTAGATCTCAGTTACGATGTGATTGAATCGGCCAACCCCATTACACAATACGGTGGTGAACCAGTCGTTAAGAAAAAAAAAAGGGCCGTATCTGCTCTTATCGCCTAATACAGGCTGATACATGCGATACATGCCAATACAACCATAAAGGCCCCATTTTGAAATATTTGTTCTTCGTTAAGAAAAAAAATGGGCTGTATCTGTTTGTATTGCCTAATACAGGCTGATACATGTGATACATGCCGATACAACCATAAAGGCCCCATTTTGAAATTTTTGTTCTTAAATTTCTCTCATATGTTCCACTTCTTCATTTCAACCATGAAGAAACTTAGTAACTAATTTAGACTAGATCTAGGCCTATTTTGAGGATCAAAACACAAGTTTTTGAGCAGGATTTTATGAATTAAAGCATGATGGACCATTTTGTGAAATATAGGAAGGGTAAACCATGACAAATTTTTTTTTTTTTTCCTGTTTCTCTTCATATTCATATGTAATTAGCCCCAATCCATCAAATCATGTTTGATTTATGTTTGATTAGGACCTATTTTACTGACTTTCAGCAGGTCAAGCTGACAGACAACATTCTTATCAAAGGATGGTCTAATACACCATTGGATACATGTTTTAAAAACACAAAAAATGATGCCTGATGTTTTACATATTTTTCAAGATTTTGTGTGCCTAAAAAATTCGGCTGACATGGTCCATTATGCCCTATATCTTATTGTTTTTGGGCCCAGCTGTTAGAACCACCGGTACTGTTATTCAATACCTTGGTGCAGACATGTATACAGGTAACATTTTGTTTGGCAAAACAGAAGTTTTCATGGAAAGCCTACTAGAAGATGGAAGGTGGTGCATGTTTGGCATTAAAGATGGATTGTGGCACATACATTACATTGTCACATGTGCACATGTGATGGTGGCACATATCAAGCACTTACAGATAGACGATGGCACGGGGCACATGAAGATGGTCGATGGCATATGTTGCGCATGTGGCACATTGGCACATTTGGAGTGCTTGAAGATGGACGATGGTACATGCAGCATATGTTGCACAATGGCATATGGGGTGCTTGAACAGTCGATTGAAGATGTTGAACATGTGGCATACTGACACATGGGTACTTGAAGATGGGGGTGGCACATGTTGGACATGTTGTACATTGGGACATCCATGGCACTTTAAGATGGATGGTGGCATGTGTGGGGCACTTGAAGGTGATGGATGTCACTTGTGGCTGACATGTGTGGCACTTCACTGAGAGATGGGTTGTTTCCTCTTCTTTTTCTTTAGTTTTTGGAAATTATGTTTCTTGAGCATGGCCAAGGAAGAGCATTTTCCAGGAAATGGGATTGACATGGAAATGTTGTTTCCAATTACAAAAACAAACAACAGAAATGATGATATGATTCCATGGAATAGCATTTCCCTTAATTTATGTTTCAGCAGACTCAAACAGGTCCTAATTTTTTACTGCTCTGTAGCTGAGCTGGTGAAGATGGCCCTTGTTAGAGAAGCAGTTGTGGGCTCAAGTCATACTTGAATCTTGATGTACCGGTTTAGGTCTTGCCTGAACCAAAATGTAATCCACAAAAAAATTTAATAATAAATAAATAACAATAAAAATAGACATAAAAAATTGATTGCTCAAATGTAAGAGTATCTTGAAAAAAAAAGAAGATACAAATAATTAAAAATAAAAGTTTTTTTTTTTTTTGTACGGTTTGTTTGACCAGTCTCCATGAGTTCTGAACACAGAAAACGACACCGTCAGCACTGCACAATGTCGAAACGGAACTGTCCTTGTTATGTGGGTGTGGACTCGATGGATTGATTTATCATCAGTTTTCCAGGTGCATTGTAATAAGTCCCCTGGTGCATAAATAATCAGGGCCACATTGCATGGATTACATAGAAATTGGTGGATGTTGATACATTGTGCTATATTATATTTTCATGGTGTTCTGTTCTGATTGTTGTAGCCATGTCCTACTCAATTGAAAAGGATCCATTTATGTTAATTTTACATATTTCCACAGTTAACTGTTTGAGTGGTCAATTTGCATAGGGTGTTGAAACTGTTGATCCAAGCCATTTTATCACTCCAGAAAACATCGAAAGGCTAAGTCAAGCAAAAGAAGCCAACAGAGTACAGGTCAGCCACATACCTTATTAAATATGCTTCCATGTATTCTAATGCAGCTGGCAAGTTCTAGATACTTTCAAATCTCTGAACTTCACGTAGTTGAAATATGCCTTCAATTTTCCTTGGGAGAATCATGGAGTCATGATGAATCAGAATATGGATAGTGTCACGATGCACCTGTTTGTATGTGTAGGATTCATGATTCGGGGGACCTGATTTTTGGGAGGAAAAACAATCATCATCATCATCTAAGCTTTATCCCAAATAATTGGGGTTGGCATATGAATCCTGTTCCACCATCACACTTTATCAAGGGGCATACCTTCAGTTAGACTATAGGTCATCAAGTCTTTTCTTACTACCTCCATCCATGTTCTTTTGGGCTTTCCCCTTGCCCTTTTAGAGCCTTCAACTCGTACCAACTCACTCTTAACCAGCGCAATTCTTGGTCTCCATTGCACATGGCCAAACCATCTAGGAAAATCAAAATGGTTGTCTCAATAATAGTCATAAATGGGAAGTCATCTGATCTGGAAATTTTTTTGGGCTATACTCCATCCATAGTGGGCCCATCATATCTACCGTCTGGATCACCAAAACATGGGCCCCACTAAAAAATAGATGCATGAAGACCTTATAATTCCTCCTTTCCTTGAACAACCTTCAACAAATTTTCTATGTTTTGAAAGCCATTTGCTGTTGGATAGTGAGTTTCAATGGACAATACTAAGGTCTGCATTTGGAACTAATTTACTGAATTGTTGAAACTCATTACATGTGGCAACTATGTCAATCAAAACTGTCTAAATTATGGAGCATAGCCAGAAAATCACACCAATCCACCAGAAGGCAGTTAGGCATCTGATTTTTCCCTATCGAATTTGGTCTGTTGGCACAATTCCTTTTTCAACTGTCCTTTTTGTTTTTGGTGGATGGCTTCAAACTTTTATAACAAGGCACAAGATGTCACACTTAAAAAAATTCAAACAATACCGAACAATACAAATAGAATGGCTCTGATCATTTTCTGAGGTGGACAGTGGACCTATTAAAAGGAACAATCTTTCTTTTACTTTCATGATTCCTGTAAAACTTCTTTTATATATATATATATATATATATATATATATATATATATATATTTTAAAATTTTAAACTTTTATTTTAAAGTTTAAATAATTGGCTCTTATCATTTTCTATGAAATACTTCGCAGAATTTACTGTCCATCTTGCTCCAGTCCAAAATAATATCCCGAGCTTATTTAACACTTTCGGCACATTGCAAAACTTACCCCAAAATATTTTCTGATTAAACTCTAGCCAAAGAGCCCAAATGATAGCTTGAGGGACCATTTTCCAATTTGATGCAGGACAATTAACCACTTGCTCTAAAAGCTTGAACTGTTAGAGCATGACAAATTAATCCATTTATCTCATAGCCCTAGTCCCACATCGCATGGGTTAGGCCCTCATCCGAACCCCCCTCGTGGGCCCCAAATCATATGGGTACCGCTTCACACAAGCCACCCGCCTCACACGGGCCGCCCACCCCGAGTGTGCCCCTGCATCCCATAGGCAACCCCACTCAAGCCTGGTGTGCAAGTGCCCCTGCATTAGGTAGCTGTTCTTCAAATACATGAGAAAACCTGCACCATTGATTCATTTTCTGATAGGAGGAGCTCATAGCCGGATCTGACAGAGAACGCGTTTTTATTCATTGCTCCTATTCTAGTTGCATATAGGCCTCCTTCGTCAGATTCAACATTGCACGGGTCATGCCATGGGATATTGGTGACTTGCTAGTTGGGTGGCATGTGGCTTCTCTTTGCAATAAGTGTTGGGCGGTGTGGAGACTTTGTCTCCTTGCAGGTCTCTTTGGGGGATATCAGGTGAGAGGAATGGGCGGTGCTTCCACAATGTTTGTTGAGATGTCGAGTGGGTAGCCTTTCATGTTTGGTGTGGAGTGGGCCAGGTGTTAGAGGTAGCTGGATTAGCTGTTTTTCTGTTTCCTTTTTACTTTGTGTTTTTTTTGTTTATGCTTTTTGCAGTACCTCATCTGATTCTCTCCACATATACTGTCAATCCCACAACTTGGGATGTACAGATGATTCTTCAAAAACAGCCATTAATTGGGTCAACATTTTCAGCTCCTCATCAATTGAACGGTTAGGATTGTTCAATTGGTGTGAATTTCATGTTCTGCTCTGTGGGACAGTCTGGATTGAATCATGGATACCACAATTACTATGGATTGAGTCACTACCATTTAACACAATGTAGCAAATACAAATCGTTTTCTGATACGAGGAGCTCATAGCAGGATCTAACACAACACCCAATCTGATTCTCTCCCAAATCATACTATCAACCCCAGAACTTGGGGTGCCTGGCTATATTTTCAAGAACAGCCATTAATTGTGCCAACATTTGCAGTGTATTTTCATGTTGTGCTCTATGGGATGGTCTTGATTGATGCATGGATGCCACAATTATGGTGGATTGAGTCACTACATTTAACACAATGTGGCAAACACACACCGAGCCCGAGCCTGAATTTTAGTAGATGCAAATTCTTGAATTCATGGTAGGCAAAACTTCTGCGCTTGAGATCAAGATGATGCTACAGCTGAAACAAAAGAAAGAAAAGGGGGAAAAGGAAATCATATTTGCTCATGCTACAACAAAACTTCTCAAATTCTTGTGCTTTGCAGCTTGATTACACACAACCACCGCCTCCAAAAGATGAACCACAGGACCCTGCAGCCGATGAAGGAGATAGCCAAATCGGGACTGTTGGATGTGTGGCTGTCGACAGGCACGGAAACTTAGCTACCGCAACTTCCACAGGCGGGTTTGTGAACAAGATGGTGGGTAGGATTGGCGATACTCCAGTCATCGGTGCAGGCACATATGCCAACAGTTTCTGTGCAGTCTCAGCAACAGGCAAAGGTGAGTTCATCATCAGGGCCACTGTGGCCCGGGACGTTGCTGCCCTTATGGAGTACAAAGGACTCTCTCTCAAGAAAGCGGCTGCTTACGTGATAGAACAGTGCACTCCAGAAGGCACTGCTGGCTTAGTTGCTGTTTCTGCTACAGGAGAAGTCACAATGCCATTCAACACAACAGGCATGTTCCGTGCATGTGCTACCGAAGATGGGTACTCTGAAATCGGAATATGGCCTTCTCTCACTGATTCTACTATTTAGGAGGAAAAAAAAGGTGAGGATTTATAAGCCCTGACTCTCGGTATGCACAGTAACCTTGTAGCCTCAAGTTTGTACAAGTGGGTTTCATGGCAAGGAGATCGGATGCGTTGATCTAAAAGGCTCTGATCTGGATGGACTCCCCACAAACTTCCTAATCCTTTAATTGGCAAAGCACCATATTCAGCAGAAAAGAAGACTTAAAAAAGGGTTGGAAAATTATGATGTCTTCCGATCTGGGAGTTTTTGGCATATCCTGCCTATCCATATTGGATTCCTTCAGGACAATGGTCTGGATAACAAAGCTGTGGGCCCCACTCATGCAAACTTGATGCTTGAGGACACTTTATATGCTCAACCCGAGGATTGAATAAAAATAAAAACTATGGATTTTGTGAATTTCAAGTTGGGTTTGTGTAGAATGGATCACAGATTCTTGGGCTATAAATGACAATTTGAATGTAATGGACTGCCATTGATTGTATAATTCCTGTTAGGGTGATGTGGTTGTGTTTGGATGTAAAACAGATTTAGATTGTGATAGTTAATAAGTTTCAACAAATTACAATAACCTTTGTTGACCCAGTTTATGTAGAGTGACTAACCATTTCAACTGTTGTGGATGATATTGGACTTAATACATATGGAGCAGCTTGGTCTAAACCCAGTTTCCAACCTTAGTTCAAAAACTTGATTGGAATCATCTCCAGCCAGGTTGGGCTGACTGGAAGCTTCAATTGATTTGACTTGGTATTCAACGATCCAATTAGGTAGTGATTGTGCTCGAGTCACTGAGTCAATTCAAGACCAAGTTACAGTGGTGAATGAGTTTTCTAGTGACTCGGGTTGAAATCTCATCGAGTGATTACACTCAAGTCAGTGAGTCAATTGAGCCAGCTTAGTAAATTCAAGAACAAGTTACAGAGGTGAATGAGTTTTCTAGTGAATCGGCTTGAAATCTCATCGAGTTGAGTTTCGAGTCAACTCATAGAGATTTAGAATTATGTTTCATACTGGTTCATTTACAATTCAGTAATTGAGTTGTCACTGTAAACCAGAGAGAAATGTGAGGACTGAAGTTATATTTCGGATTCATTTCTGTTTGCCCGTTCAGCGAGGTTAGTGTGTAGCAAGACAGTGTCTCAGCTCCATGACAGGCCAAACCAAATTAATATGGATTCCCAGGATTTTCTCCCCAAACCACTCCAAGGAAAATTGCAAACGTTAGAAGCAGCAGTTTGCCAACTTATCACCTTTGTTGGAAACTTTTAGGTGGGCCCCACATTGTAAATCACGTGGTCCAAGAATCAGGACAGTCGAAACATTAGTTTGGTATACATGTATGAAAAATCGGGTAGTTTTAAAATTCTTCAGCGGCATTTGAATGAGTGCGCCAAACGCAAAGCGGAAAACTCTGATACTCTGGAGAGTGTGATGGTTGTTACAACTAAATTAAGTTAAACCGTCGAAATTGTGGGCCCGTAATTTAGATGGATCCAAAGCCAAAAGCTATACTAGTTAGATTGCTTAGCATCTCTCTCTCTCTCTCTCTCAGTTAGATTGCTTAGCATCTCTCTCTCTCTCTCTCTCTCTCTCTCTCTCTCTCTCTCTCTCTCTCTCTCTCTCTCTCTCTCTCTCTCTCTCTCTCTCTCTCTCTATATATATATATATATATATATATATATATATATATAGTTAGCTTGTTAGTACACAAGCTTCATGTTAGCCACCCCCAGTAGGGATCGATACCCATGTCAGTACACAAGCTACATGTTAGCCACCCCCACCAGGGATCGATACCAAGACCTCCAGTGTTGAAACGAGGTATCTCCACTCAGTCTGCCAGTTGAGGTATGGTACAATGAGGTCGAGCTGTGTGGGCTCACCGTGATGCGTGCTGAACATCAACCCCATCAGTCAGATGCACCATTCCATGGTGTGCCACAGGCTTAAAAATCAAGTCAATCCATGACTTGGGTGGGCCACACCACATACAAAAGTTGGGAGGGGTTAACCTCCCATTAAAACATTCATAATCATTTGCTGGACCCACCGAGATGTGGTTCATAAATCCAGCCGATCCATTGTGTGTATCCCACTTGGATGAGGGGTCAGACCAAGTTTCAGACAACCCCATCAAGTGCTTTTATATGTTTTAGGCATGTCTTTACAAGATTTTAGATGGTATGACCCACCTGAGTTCCATGTAAGGCTGATTTTTGGGACATCCCATAATTTAAAGGGGACCCATCAAATGCATGGTGTTGATGTTCGACGGTTGGTCCAAACAACTCGACCTCATGGGAAGTTCCCATGAGGTCGACCGCATAGAACCATTTCCTATATATATATATATATATACACACACACACACACACACACACACGCACACACACACACACATGCGCACCCATTCTCACTGGAACTTGTGGGAACTTTTTGAGAACTCATCTCCTGTGATATGAGTGTAAGATCTAAACTGTCCACGTGATGTAACACCCCATGAAACCCTTAGAGCCCAACTTTTACCCTGAACCAATACTTTGGTGGGCCATGGAAAAAGAGAGACAAATCAAGGGAGAAAATGTTTTGATCACATAACATCTTTAAATTTATCTTGCTACTTTGAAAGTGTACACATTGCACATCCAGTCACCTCAACATGTAAGATGAGGTGAATGCATCTCCAATTGGAGATGCCTTCACCTCACCCTTTCAACATGTGGATTTTAGGAAATTAGGGTCAGGGTTCTCTTTCCTCTTTTCTCATATTATAGAAGTGCATGTTGTCATTGTCTGATGTCTTTGATCTGTCTATAATTGAGTCTATTGATGGCATCGACAGACTATTCGATCCGATCGAGCAATTATCGATCCTATCAATAATTCACTTGATCCTATCAATAAACTCCTTTTTTTTTTTTTTTGGACAGTTTTGGATCTAAATCGATTTGATCGAAGATGACTTTGATCCTATCTGTGGATCGTCGATGGCACCAATTTGATCGAAGCTCCCATCGATTGACTACACAGTTTTGCGAATTTGTAGTTTTTTTTTTCCTAATTTAGTTTTTACTCTATGTAAGGGTTTGTAATTGAGGATTATGCTATATAGAACATGTTTAGGGCTTTTGCAAGTAAAGGGAGAGTAAAGATATGATTTTATATGTTTTTTGGGGTTAATTCTTGGATTAATAAATTCTTCTATCTCTTGTAACATTATTTATCAAGTGGATTAGTTGTCGCTTTATGCCATGGTTTTTTCTGTGAGATTTTTTCTATGTAAAAACCTTGTATTATCTGTGTGCGTGGTTTATTTGATATCTTATTGTTTGATTCTTGTTCGGGATTGCTTCAACCTCGATACAATTGTGTTTAGCGGACAATGTTATATATAATGTTTTAGATTAAAAGACCATCACAGGGGTATGGACGAAACTAGATAGTTCGTACATGAAGAAATTCCTATGTATCCAGCCATCTATATCTTAAGAAGAAATTTTATAATATTAAGATAACATGAGGGTTTGACATTGATAAACACATGAGAACTTTTATCAAATTTGTATATAAACTGATAAATGCGGAGGTTAAGATTCGAAAGAAAGATCAAGCCTTAATTCTTTTGAGTTCATTTCCATTGTCTTTCGAAAATATGGTAGACACGCTAATCCACATTAGGGATACCATCGATGTTGAGACTGTTATCTCAACCCTTTATGAGAAGTAGTTGAGAAAGAAGGATAATGGGGAAGGTACCTCTACAGGTGCGTTGGTTGTCAAAGAAATGAATACTAAAAGGGAGAAGGACGATTCTTAATCGTGATCCAAATCGAAAGAAAATGGTAAGATGAAGTGCTGGAATTGTGGGATGATGGGGCATATGAAAAACTGCAGGAATCTTAAGGCTCAAAAGGGACAAAAATCAGATAATGCACCAAAAGAGGCCAACTTAGCACAATCATGTGAAGAGGTAGATGGTGGTGATATCTTGACTGCATCCAAATCTAGTTACCTTAGCAACAACTAGATTTTGGATTCGAGGGACTCATACCATATGACTTCTCACGAGTATTAGTTCACAACATACAATGAGTACGACGGTGGACTGGTTTTTATGGGCAATGACATTACCTGTAAAGTTGTTGGAATCAGTTCAATGTACATTAAAATTCTCAATGGGGTGGAGCATATTTTAATAGATGTTCAACACATTCTGGACCTTGGAAAGAATTTGATATTTCTGTTGGCTCTTAAGCCATTTGGTTGTAAGTTCACTGGTTATGAAAGTGTCGTTCAAGTTTCGAAATTGACACTTACTGTGATAAAAGCACAATAGAACAATAATATATACAAGTTAATCGAAAATACTGAAATGGGTAAAGTTGCATTGTTTGTAGTGGAATGCACGTCGGAATAATTGTGGCATGCGCACTTATGTCACATGAGCGACCACAATATAAATGCACTTTCTGATCGTTGCTTGATTCTTACTTTTAAAAGTATTGAACTTAATATATGCGAACATTGTATACATGGTAAACAACCAAGGCTAACTTTTAAGGCTAAAAAATATGTTTGTAAATGTGTGCTTGAGTATGTGTATTCAGATGTATGGGGCTCGTTGCCTGTTATTTTTATTGGGGGGTCATCATATTTTGTCTCATTCATCGATGACTATTTGAGGAAAGTATGGGTTTATTTTCTCAAAAATAAATTTGATATTTTCGTCACATTTAATGTGTGAAAGATAATAGTTGAAAGGCTGACAAGGCAAAAACTAAAGGTATTAAAAACTAATAATGAATGTGAATTCACTTCAAAGAAATTCAATCAGTTTTATAAAGATGAGGGGATTATGAGGCACACTCTTGCACAAAATGGAGTGGTAGAGCGGATGAATCATACTCTCTTAGAGAGAGCGTGAAGCATGTTGAGTAATGATATATAAATTAGGTAAGGTGTTATGGAGGAAGGCCGTTAACATGACTTATTACCCGGTGAATCAGTCTCCAACTATGCCGATAGAATGTAAGATTTTTGAAGAAGTGTAGAGTGGTCATGAGGTAGACTACTCATAGTTCTGTGTATTTGGTTGTGACGTTTACTCTCATGCACCATCAGTTAAGAGATATAAGCTAGACTAACAGACTAAGAAGTATATTCTTATAAGTTATAATGATATTGTGAAAGGGTACAGATCATATAACCGGGTCACATAGAAGATCATAATTAGCCAAAACGTTAGATTTAATGAAGATTCTTTGCTTCATAAGAACGAATACAATAAACCAAAAAAATCAATGATGAAAGATGCTGAAATTGAAAAAGTTAAAACATAGACTGAGCTCAAGCCGTAGACAGAGGTACAGGAGTAGGGGGAGTAGTCACCTCTCAGAAGAAATCCCTTGAGAGATCGCAGATTGCTAATAAGATATAGGGAAGATTCGAATGTTGTATTCACCCTCATTACAAATGAGGGGGATCTGTTTACCTTTCTAGAAGCATTAGATGATTCTAATGCTGAGAAGTTGATAGCGATTATGCATGATGAGATGGATTCCGTGCATAAGAATGAGACATGGGAGTTGGTGGAGTTTCTAGTGAGGTGTAAAGTGATTGACTGTAAGTGGATTTACAAGAAGAAGCATGATATATACAAGGTAAGATTGGTCACGAAAGGGTATGCACAAAAGGAGGGTATCAACTTCAGTGAGATTTTCGTGCCTGTGGTTAAGAAGGTGTTTATCAAATTCGTATCGGCATTGATTGCCTAATACAACTTGAAATTAGAACGGATGGAAGTAAAAATTGCTTTCCTATGTGGAGAGTTAGATGAGCATATTTACATGAAACAATCAGAAGGGTTCGAAGTGAAAGGAGTAGAGAATAAAGTTTATAGGTTAAGGAGGTCGTTATATGGCTTGAAATAGTCACTTAAGCAGTGGTACACAAGGTTTGATACTTTATAATGATTCATCGATTTACCAGAAGTGAATATGATCATTATGTCTATTATAAGACACTGAGTGATAAACAGTTCATTGTACTAATGTTGTACGTAGATGACATACTTATCACTAGCTATAACATGTCTTAGATTGATACGTTAAAGACTTAGTAATCAGGAACATTCGAAATGAAAGATCTGGGGCTGCAAAGAGATTTTCGACATGGATATTCATAGAGACAGAGAAAGAAACAGGCTACGGTTGTCACAGGAAGAATACCTTGAGAAAGTATTGGTTAAGTTTGGTATATACAAGGTGAAATGGATTAGCAAACCACATACTACTCACTTTAGGCGTTCTTCTAAAAATGGCCAACCACAGATGAAGAAAAGCAGGTGATGTCTCTTGTGCCCTATTTGAGCACTGTTGGCAGTTTGACGTATGCCATGGTCTCTACGACACCTGATATTTCACATGTAGTGGGTATTGTGAGCAGATACATGGCTAACTCCGGCATGCAACACTGAGAGGCAATGAAATTATTAATTCAGTATATTCAAGGTAAAGTAGACTACGTCTTCAAGTTTGAAAAGTCTGAAGATAAGTTGGTAGGCTATGTGGAAGGTGACTACGTAGGTAATATGTATAATAGGAGATCGACTTTTGACTATTCGTTTGTACTGGCGGGTGGAGCAATCATTTAAATGTTGAAGTTTCAGTCTGTGGTGGGTCTTTCCACAACCGAATCAGAGTATATGGTGGTGAAAGCATTCAAAGAAGGTGTTTGATTGAGATGGATGATAAATCAACTTATGATTCAACAGGAAGTCGTGCTGGTAAATTATGACAGCAAAAATGCGATTAATTTGGCAAATAGCTCAATTTACCATTCTCGTACTAAACATATTAATGTTTGTCATCATTTTAACTGACAAGTGCTTAAGGAAGGCGGATTGACTCTTGAGAAGATCTACACAAGCGTGAATTTTGTGGACATCCTTATGAAGGCGGTACCTATAGAAAAGTTCAAGTTCTATGCGAATTCTCTAGGTTATGAGAAGCGACAACAATAATGGAGTTATGATGGAGACAACTACATATGGAGCTTGGAGCTATGGTTCGTGATAATTGAAGACATGGTGGAGATTGTTGTCAGATCTCTTCAATTTGTTTGTAACTGGGTCTGTCGATGGCATCGACAGACCACTCGATCCCATCGAAAGTCCACTCAATCCCATTGAGTAATTGTCGATCCCATTGAAAGTCCACTCAATCCCATCAACAAACTCCTATTTTTTTAGCTTTTGCTCGTTGAACAGTTTTGAGTCTAAATTGATTAGATCAAAGATGGCTTCGATCTCATCGATGACACTCGATCTAATTGAAGCTCCCACCGACCGACATGCATAGTTTTGTAGAATTTTAGTTTTTGTTTACTAATTTAGTTTTAACTCTATTTAAGGGTTTGTAATCAGAGATTACGGTATAAAAAACATGCTTAGGGCTTTTGTGAGCAAATGAAGAGCAAAGCTAGGATTTTGTATGTTTTTCGAGGTTAATTCTTGAATTGGTAAGTTCTTTAATCTCTTGTAATATTGTTTATCATAGTGGATTCGTTGTTTCTTTATGCCATAGTTTTTTCCATGTAAAAACTCCATTTTTATGTGGTTGATTTATTTAATTTTTTAAAATCCTCGAGGTTGCTTCTGTGCGTCCCCCCAATAGTACAAATAATTTGGGAGTTCGTAAGGCCATCCAAATGGATACACTAGTCTAATTGGGCAACAGTAAGGGCCCACCTTCATCCTCTACCATTACATTCCAACAAAATACATTTGAAATGCTCGTGTAACCTTGCCCCATTTACTATAGCCTCGGTATGAGGCGTGTGATTATGCTATAACACTTGTAAGATTCATTCTTCCCATCGAGTGTACATACCCAGCCATTAGCCTCTTCAAACACCACATAATAAGCTTTCCATCCCATTTAGTTATCTAACAACTATATCATCCAATAAAAATCTCAATTTGGAAGCAATATCCCATCAATATTCTACAAGAAATTCCAAAGAATTCGTGAATAGCATTTCACAAAGAGCAGTGACTCCTTATAAGTCACAAGGTACTCTTCTACTTTAATACTCATTTATATGGTAATAAACAATGTAAAAGAACCTTGAAAGGACACGCCATAAAGAAAGATTGACATTCAATACATAAAATTAAAATATAGTTAAATGACATATATATAACTAGTGGGCCCCATATGTCATTCTTGAAGGTCGTGAGCTTATTTTGCAAGGACTTGTAAAGTAATTGAACTCTTCACATAAAAAAGAAAAAAAAAAGAATTGAAGTCATTTGTGTGTGTGTATGTATGTGTGTGTGTGTGTGTGTGTGTATATATATATATAAAATGAGAGAGAGAGAGAGAGAGAGAGAGAGAGAGAGAGAGAGAGAGAGAGAGAGAGAGAGAGAAGATCACCTGTCCACCTTCACACACATGTCTTAGACAGAAAATATGAACAATCATGTGATGCGACAACCCCATGAAACCCATGATCAAAAACTTTGGTGGCCCATGGCAAATAGAAACAATTTCCTCCCTTAATTTGCCTTTATCTTTTCTATGGCCTACTAGAGTTTTGAATCAGGCATATGACCCACTAGAGTTTTGAATTAGGCCGAAATTTGGTCATATGAGATTTCAAGGGGGTCTGCATCACATGGACCGTTCAGATTTTGTGTCCATGACACGTGTGCTGCTCACCAAAGAAGTTGTGCACAGGTGCTCACCTAAGAGGGTGTGCATGAGAGCAAGCCTCTCTCTCCGTCTCTACACACACATACATATTATTTCAAGATATAGGCATAGACAAAACCAATAACATAACTCATTGTGCCACTAACAAATATGTAGGTGTTGAAACTACTAAAATGCAAAGAAGCAACAAAAATTACTTTCAAAATGATGGATTTTTAAATCTTTCAATTAATTTATAAATTTTGTAAGTAGGTAAAAACATTAACTTTATTTTAATTGAAGAAGTATCTAAGGAAGAGGGTAGACTAATGAGGGTGTTGTTTGAAATATTTAAGCATGGCAATCATCAATTGACTAGGAAGAGATATCTCGATGCAGTAATAGAATAACCTAAACGTTTCAAAAGATGACATTTACATTGGGTAGCTTGGGACCTTGAGGGTGAAAAAAAGTACATATACATAAGAGTAGCGGAGGGAATTAAAGATGGAGGAATGACTAGTATATATGTATGCCTTTTCCATGGGTCTATCCTGATGAGTCATGGGCTCCACTACTAGGTGAGATGAAAAGAAATAAAAAGAATTTTGGCCCTAGAAGTCATGGAAAAAATGTATTAAGAGAAAAATGAGAGAGAGAGAGAGAGAGAGAGAGAGAGAGAGAGAGAGAGAGAGAGAGAGAGAGAGCTGGGTTTCATGGTGTTAAGGCTAGGGTTTAGAAGAGATTCTTAACATTTTTTCTCTCTTTCTGCAGATTTGATTCTCATAGTAGCCCGGTTCTCTTTGAGGTTGATTTATTTTCTTTGGAAGTTATTTCTTGTGATGAGAAGTTTTGGCTTCTTGAAAAATTAAAAAGGTAATTTGTATCAAATTGTTGGGGGCCGTTGCACAAAACCTTAGGATCTAGCCTCCCCAAAACACCAGAATTATGGGATAATAAAGCAATGAAATAAATCAAAGCACAAACCACACGACACGAGATTTTTACATGGAAAACACTCAAAGAGGTAAAAACCACGAGACCTCGTCTAGAGCAATAATCCACTATGAAGTAGAACGTTATAACTGATCATAAACATACACCGCTTGTATTAAACCTTCTTCACTCATGCAGGAGTGCATGAACAATAAGAGAATAAAAGAAAAATAGAGAGATCTCATCGATTACGAGGATGTAGAAATGCTGAGACGTCGACTGCAAAGTAGATCACCTCTACGAGCAGAACCTCCCTTCCACAAGCTTGCTCTCTCTCTTTTTCTCTTTCTCTCACCTTTTGATAGCTCTAAACCCTTTAGCAAACCCTTGTAGAGCTTTAGGAAACTCTCTTGTTGTCACGCCCCAAACTCAGAAATCGGGCTCACAAAATTCCCGATCGCCGAATCCGGCGCCGACAGCCTCCTTAGAACCCCATTCTCGGCTCCTAGCACCCATTCGCCAGGTTTCGATCCTGTGATGCTACGAGGAGGATTTTCAACGTCGGTTTGATTCGTAATAAGCATAACCAAAGGCATAACCTCCAAACAACAACCAAGAACTCCATTACATTTCCACTATGATAAAAAACTTTACAAGTACAATGAGCATAAAGGGAAATATAATGATGAAGAATAAAAACTCCAAAATGATCTGCAAAGTGCTCCTGCCTCAGCGCTGCTGCGCCCCAACGTCACCTGCACGCAACGGTCGTGCATAAGCTTATAGAAAGCTTAGAGGGTGGTGAAAGTGTGTGCGCAAGGTAGTAATAGGATCATGTAGTATCAGAGTAATGCGAATTATGCAGATGGATCCATAAATATCATAAGCCGTACCAAGGCTATGCGATGCAAGATGCAAGTCAAGCATACAATCCTCATCTAAGTCCATATGTCAATACAGCTCAACTATGAGATATCACCGGGGTCTAGTACACTCTAAACTAGATCGCCGCCACATTGCGTGCAATAAGGTAAGTGGAAGAGACCTCACTATCCGTCTGCCAATATCGGGCTCGACTCGTCGATAGCGGATCCATTCCTCAAGTTGGTCAAACTCAGCCTAGCATTGCCTCCTATACTTGGGAGGATAAGGCCGCACCCCCTTCCAACCGACCATGACACAGTGGAGAGCACAACCATCTGGTAATCGGCACTTAACGCTTATCTACCCACTCGGTCTAGACGTTGGAGTAACCTCTTGGTACCATAAGGGTTTACGGACTTTCACCCAGGGATATCTATAGCACCCCATGTAGAATAAGAATTTTCGGTATCCAATCCTGCCAACCACGATATGCCTGTGGAGGCTATGGTCCTGATGTCACACGTCATGTGGATGCGAGATGCATGAGTCACACTATACAATCATGCAACAATCCCGTGCGCACCATGCGCCCATGTGGGACACTCCGTCTCATAAGGAGTCCCGTAAATGTCTCAGCCCAATGGCTTTATGCGATGATCAAACATTCCTCATTTCGAGCATACGTATGATGCGTATGGGCATGAGTAATAGAACTATACTAAGCATGTTATAAAGTAATGAACCATCCTTACGACACAGATGGACCTAGACGGCCTATAACCATTATGGCCTACCAATGGCCCTAGGGAGCGTCATAATGCAGACATTTAACCAACACTATACTTGCAATGTGGACGTCAAACCACCATTGCTCCCAAGCCATAGCCCGTAGTAAACATCATTACACAAACATGTTGGGTTCACACATTGCAATGGACCTTAGGTACATCCTGTTGGGCCTTAAATATATCAAATGGGCCACATCCTATGGGCCTTATATTCATCAAGTGGGCCACATCAATGGGCCGTACCAATGGGCCTTAAGTGCATTGCAATGGGTCATCCCCCGTGGGCCTTAGATTGCATCAAATGGGCCTAGTCTCATGAGTCTTATATGTAACAAATGGGCCACACCAATTGGGCCCCATATGTACATCAAATGGGCCTCAACCCATAGGCCCTAGTTCATCTCAATGGGCCTTAACCCATGGGCCTTATATAATTGGAATGGGCCCAAACCCATAGGCCTTATATGAATCAAATGGGCCTAAATCCATAGGCCTTGGAATACATCAAGGTGGGTCCAATCCCATGGGCCTTAAGATACGTCCAATGGGCCTAATCCCGTGGGCCTAGAGGCCCATTGAAATGTTTATTTTCCATCTAAAATGGCAAAGGGCCCACTATGATGTTTATTTCCATCCAAACTGTTCATGTGGTCGCATGGGCCTAGCCCACTGCAATATTTATTTGTCATCCAGCATGTGGGCCAGGGGGCCCACTATAATATTTATTTGTCATTCAGCCAGGGTGTGGGCCAGGGGGAGGCCCACTGTATTTTTTATTTCTCATTCAGCCAGGGAGGCGGCGTGAATAAGACACATGCATAAGGTGGGCTCCAACGTCCGCTGGACGGTGGATGAAAAACATAAATATCATGGTGGGCTTCCACCGTCCTCCTGAACGGTGGATATAAGACACATACATCACTGTGGGCTCCAAGTGGGGCCCACCATATTATTTAAATGTCATCCAAACTGTTCATAAGGTCACTCAGACCTGGATGAAGAGAAAACACAAATTTCATCATGATCCAAAACTTATGTGGGCCTAAAATGATTTTTAATGGTAAAAGTCCAATCCTGCTGTTTCGTGTGGTGTGGGCCACCTGAGTTTTGGAATTGGCTGAAACTTGGAGGGGGCCCACCTGAGGAGGGGGCCCACCTCATGAACGGCGTGGATAAGGCATAACCATCATGGTGGGGCCCACGACAGCAGCCGTGGGACGCTGCTCGTCCGCCCGTGCGTCAAAGCTGCAAGCACGCTGCCTGCGCTGGCAGCAGCAGCAGCTGCTGCTTCGAAGTCTCTTTTTTTTTTGAAAAATCACATGTGGGGCCCACTCCTAGGAAATTTACTCCACCCACCAGATTCTAGGGCCCAAACATGCCGTAAAAATTCAATGTTTGGCATTTATTTGGCATGTAGAAACAACAAGATGGGCCCTAATAGCCTTTGAAGGGTAAAAATACCATTTTCTATGGTATGGCCCGCCTGATCATCGGATTGAACTCATTCTTTGGCTCAACGCCTAAAATGATATGGAAACGAGGATGGACGACTTGGATTGAACACATACAACAAGGTGGGGCCTACACAATGGCCCACTCCCAAAGCTTTCAACCAAGCTTATATTTATGTTTTCCTCCTACAGGGACGTCCAGCGTCCCAGATGCTGGACGGTTTGGACTTGAAGGAAAAGCATTGAGGTGGGCCCTGATTAGGTGGGCCACCTCATGGAGAATAGTGTGAATACATCACACATAAAGTGGGCCATACCTGATGATTTGGATAAAGTATCAGCCTCATGGTGGGGTCCATTCAAGTAGGCCACACAACCTTATAATAATCTCATAATAAATAAATAAAAATGAAATAAGAAGGGGGAGAGAGAGATGGAGAGTGGGACACGCGTGTGATGGAGGGCTCCGCCACTATGAGCCCTCCCTTGAAGAAATCATATAATCAAATGGGTCCTTTTACACATGGACCACCTAAATCAAAAATCAACGGTGGGGATCCTTTCCCCACCAATATGGACGGTCTAGATGACCTTTCTAAAGAAATAAACATCATGATTCATCACGGAATGATCATGATGATCAAGTGGGCCATCGGCCACATCTTAGGGTCCCAAGTGAGATCCAAACCATTGATCGGTTGGCCTCACTTGGCCCATCTCAAAAACATAAAAAACTAGTATTATTAAGCACCCACCGTCCGATCTTCTTTCTCCTATGGGTTCCTTAGCACCTTAGCTTTGATTTCAATGGGTGAGATGAGGAATGGATGGCTAGGATGGGAGATGATGGGGTAGGAAGGTGGGCCACACTTGAAGTTTTGAAAGAGAGGGAGAGGTTTGGGAAATTCATACGTATGGAGCTTCTCTCCTTTGGATTTTTGAGTTTGAAAATGAGAAAGAGAGAGAGAGAGGGAGTTGTAAAGAGAGAGATGGGTGATGGATGGATGTGGTGAGTGATGGGTGTGTAAGAAAATCTTGACTTTTATGGCCATTTGTGTAAGTAAAGCATGGGTGGTGTAAGAACTTTTTGACTTTGAGGGCCTTTGGTGTAAGAGAGGTATGGGCTTTGTAAGAGATTCTTGACTTTTGTGGTTGCTTGGGAATGGGTGAAAGGTGATGTGTACTTGACATATACTTGACATGTGATGGATTGATTGATGGGATTGATGTGACATCTCGTAGAGATTCTCTTAGATTTCGCAACGCGTGGCATTTTTCTCGCACCGAATGTCGGCCTACAACTCCTGACTAGGGTATCGCCTCGACGCGCGAGTCACGACATCGAAACCGCAGCGACGGCGGGGTTGCTATGGTGAAGATCTTGGGTTGAGTCGATACAGGTTAACGGCATATGAATCAGGGTCACGCGCCAATATCGGTTAAGGGTTGAAGGTTGTCAGAATTTGACCGGTAAGACCGCGGAAGTTTACGGAACGATACGGACTAAGATACGGGTCTTACTCTTGTATTCTCTAGAAAAGCCCTAGGGACCCCTATTTATAGTTTAGGAAACTTTCTTCCGCACCCCTTGCGAAATCGCCTCAAATTTACGCAGTCCGTACCAAATTCGGATTAGAACATGCGTAACCTCGACTAGTCGAGTAGAGTCCTCAACTGTTTAAGTGGACCCTCGACCGGTCAAGCAGACTCCTCGACTAGTTAAGCAGCACGAAAGAATTAACACAATTGGTCGTTGAACTTTGAGTCGAGCCAAGCCTCAACTGGTCGATTGCCACCCTCGACCGGTCGAACGAGGCACTTACCAGTCGAATCTGAGGAGAAAATTCCTATTAAATTTCCCCCCTTTTGAATCAAGAGAAATCCACCATCTTTAAGTTAGATTGGTTTCTATAAACCATAAACTTGCCCTTGAGCAATACCTTGGTCATCATGTCTGACCCATTATCGTTCATGTGGACTTTCTCAAGCCGTAACACCTTCTGTTCTAAAGTATCCCTGATCCAGTGATATCGAATCTCTCTATGCTTTAACTTGGAGTGCTGACTTGAATTCTTGTCAAGTGTATAACACTTTGACTATCGTAATAGACCACGTGTTGCTCCTGCTTCAGGCTAAGTTCTTGTAGAAACCTATTTATCCA
This sequence comes from Magnolia kwangsiensis, assembly GCA_037074715.1. NCBI lineage: Eukaryota > Viridiplantae > Streptophyta > Magnoliopsida > Magnoliales > Magnoliaceae > Magnolia > Magnolia kwangsiensis. Next base: position 12,078,132 of record CM073585.1, on the reverse strand, counting down.
AAGTATCTCTTTACATGCCTCGCGACTGCAATGTACTCGGCCTCTGTCATTGATTTACAACCTTCTGTAGCTTTCTCTACTAAGAGACAGCTCTCCCTGCAAACGTGAACATGAACCCCGATGTCAACTTTTTGGAGTCTATGTCACCTGTCATATTTGCATTTATGTAACTTTCTAACACAGGTTTTTCGTCACCATAGCATAGGCTTAACCTGGATGGGCCTCTTATCCATTTCACCGCTGCCTAATATTCTTTGCTAGGATTGATAAGATACCGGCTGACAACACCAATCGCATATGTTATGTCTGGGCGCGTACATACTATAACATCAAATTTTTTACTGCTGATGCATAGGGTATCTTCTACATCTCGTCTACCTCTGCCTTCATCTTGGGACATGCCTGTCGCTTAATCTGAAGTGATCATCCAGTGGAGTACTGACCGACTTTCCTACATTCGTATTGAACCGCTCTAGAACTTTCTCAATATACCGCTCTTGTGACAACCAAAGCTTTCTACTACTTCTGTCACGAGTTATCTCCATTCTTATGATTTGTTTAGTCGGGCCCAAGTCTTTCATAGTAAATGACTTGCCCAACTCTTGTTTCAGCATATCATTCTTCTTGATGTCTTTACCCATGATAAGCATGTCATTAATGTATAATAGCAGAACTAAGAAATCACCATATGAGAAGTTGCATGTGAACACATAGTGGTCCGACTCCGTTCTGTCATATGCATGCTTTAACATGAACGAGTCGAACTTCTTGTACCATTGCCTTGAAGCTTGTTTCAGTCCATACAAGCTCTTCCTTAGCCTACACATCATATGCTCTTTGCCCTTAACTTCGAACCCATCTGGTTGATGTATGTAGATCTCTTCTTCTAGGTCATCATGGAGAAAAATAGTTTTAACATCTAACTATTCTATTTCTAGATCCATGCTAGCCACCAACTCAAGCAACACCCGTATAGATGTCATCTTCACCACTGGTGAGAATATCTCCTCGAAGTCTATACCTTTCCTCTGACTGAACCCTTTCATTACAAGTCTGGCCTTGAACCTCGTTTGTGAATTCTTTTGCTCAATCTTCTTTCTGAACACCCACTTGTTGCTCAGAACTTTCTTGCCCTTAGACAATTTCACCATATCATAGGTGTGGTTCTTATGCAAGGCTTTCATCTTCTCTTACATAGCTTTTAACATTCCCCCTTATGCTCTCGGTTAGGGCCTCAGAATAATTTTCTGACACTCCCCCATCAATGAGCATAATGTACTCATGCGGCGAGTACCTCTTGGATGGTTGTTTGTCCTTAGATGACCTCCTCACCTGTGACTCAACAGGTAGATCAGGTGGGGGCTGCTCTGCCAGTTCATCTTCTGTAGGAACTCCTTCATCCTCTGTACCTTGCTGTACTCCCCCGTCATCAGGCACCATGGGAGGAATAACCAGATCCATATCCTCTAGCTCTCCTGAACTAGGTAGTGTCTTTTCTGGCTAACAAATGTCTTCAATATATTGATCTTCAAAGAAAACTGCATCTTTGCTCTTGGCGAGCTTCCTCTCAATCAGATCCCACAATTTGTAGCTAAACTTTTCATCACTGTACCCCAAGAACACACATTACCTGATCTTTATATCGAGCTTGGACCTCTCGTCCTTTGGTACGTGAACGGATGCCTTGCATCTAAACACCCTGAGATGTCTATACGATGAATCTTATCTAGTCCACACCTTCTCAAGTACTTTTTCATTCAATGGGGTTGATGGAGACCTGTTTATCAAATACACTGCCATGTTCATTGCTTCTCCACAAAACATCTTGGGCAACTTCGCATGGGATAACATGCATCTATTCTCTTTATAATAGTGCGATTCATTCGCTCAGCCACACCATTATGCTGGGGGGTCTTAGGAATAGTCTGTTCATGCCATATACCCTATGACTTACAATACTAATGGAAGTCACCGATGTATTCACTACCATTGTCAGTGTGGATGTACTTTAATGATCTACCCGTCTCTCTCTCAACCATAGCATGAAATAATTTAAACACACCAAAGACCTTGTCCTTCAATTTCAAAGAATAAACCCAAACCCTTGTAGATGCATCATCTATAAAAGTGACAAAATACAATGCCCCACCCAAGGTTTTTGTCCTCATAGGACCATAAACATCAGAATAAACCAAATTTAATGTATGCACTTTATTAACATGAGAAGTAGATTTAACAAATAAAACTCTATGTTGTTTTCCTGATAAACAATCAATACAGGTTTTGAGATGTATACCTGTCATGTCTTGAAGGAGCCACTTCTTTGCTAGTAGTTAAAGCCTTTTTTCACTCATGTGGCCTAGACGCCTATCCTACATGTTAATAGCTAAATCTTTCGCTGTGTTCAAACCACCATTGCACATACTGGCACTTTCCTTGTAAAGGGTGCAACACTTCTTTCATTTGGCCGTGATCAATGAACCCTTGATGAGCTTCCAGGGCCCACCAACAAATTGGCTTTCATAGTCATCATTATCCAACCTTTCCGTTGACATCAAGTTGAGGCGAAGGTCTGGAATGTGCCTCACATCCCTGAGAACCAATGTGCAGCCCACATCGATCTTCACATAAATATTACTGACCCCTACGATCTTTGATATGCCAAAAATTCCCATCTTCACGGTCCCAAAGTTACCTGACTTGTAGCTTGTGAAGAAATCCCTACGTAGAGTCGCATGAAATGAGGCTCCTGAGTCTATCACCCAGTCGGTGTCTTGACTCGTAGCTGTGAGACAAACATCATGATTTGCTGAAAGAATAACTACAATGTCACTATCTGAAGTAACCGCAGTGGAATCTGATTTATATTCATTCTCCTTTCCTTTTTCTTTCTTGTCATTCTTCTTCTTATGACATTCATGCTTGTAGTGGCCCTTCTTACCACAATTCCAGCTTCAACATCTTTCCTGACACTTGACTTGCCTCTTGATTTATCTCGGACCTTTCTGCTCTTTCTGTTCTTTTCTCTCCCTCTATCTTGTATCACAAGGGCCTCTTGTTGAGTAGACCCCTGAGACTTCCTCTTTGTCTCCTTATTAAAGAGACAACTGGTACTTGTTCCATGGACACATTTCTGTCTGGTGTGGAGTTACTCAGAGACACCACCAATGTCTCCTAACTATCAAGCAATAAGCTAAGCAATAACAAAGCCTGTAATTCATTGTCCATGACCATCTTCATAGCAAAGAGCTGGTTCAATATATTGCTGATTTCATTCATGTGCTCAGCCACAGAACCACCATCTTTGAACTTGAGATTTATAAGTCGTCTTATGAATTTTTTTTATTGACGGCTGTCTTCCTCTCATACAGCCCTTGTAGTTTCAGCCATAGGCTAACGGCCGAGGTCTCTGTAGACACATGATGAAATATAGAATTGTCCAGCAATTGTCTAATAAACCTTACCGCCTTCCTGTCCAACTTCTTTCAATCATCATTTGATATATCCTTTGACTTTGCTGATATGCCTTGAATTGGAGAATACAAATCCTTGTAGTAAAGCAAGTCTTCCATCTTAGCCTTCCATATGGTCTAGTCAGAACCATTGAGATTGATCATCCTTGATGAGCCACCTTCCATAATTCAGAATTGATCCCACTCCGTTCAACCAATCTGAATGCTCTAATGCCACTTTGTTGGGGGCCGTTGCATAGAACCTTAGGATCTAGCCTCCCAAAAATACCAGAATTATGGGATAATAAAGCAATGAAATAAATCAAAGTACAAACCACACGACATAAGAGGTTTTTATATGGAAAACACTCAAAGAGGTAAAAATCACGAGACCTCGTCTAGAGCAACAATCCACTATGAAGTAGAATGTTACAACTGATCATAAGCACACACCACTTGGATCAAACCTTCTCACTCACATAGGAGTGGATGAACAATAAGAGAATAAAAGAAAAATGGAGAGATCTCACTGATTATGAGGACGTAGAAGCGCTGAGACGTCAACTCCAAGTAGATCACCTCTACGAGCATAACCTCCCTTCCACAAGCTTCCTCTCTCTTTTTTTTCTCTTTCTCTCATCCTTTGATAGCCCTAAACCCTTCAGCAAACCCTTGTAAAGCTTTAGTAAACTCTATTACATTTCCTAAAAAAGCTCTAGGGACCCCTATTTATAGTTTAGGAAACTTCGTTCTGCACCCCTTGCGAAATCACCTTAAATTCGTGCAGTCCCCACCAAATCTAGACTAGAATCTGCGTAACCTTGACTAATCGAACAGATTCCTCAATCGGTGGAGCGGACCCTCTACCAGTCGAGCAGACTCCTCGACTGGTCGAGCAGCACGGAAGAATTAACACAATTGGTCATTGGAATTTGAGTCAAGTACTATAAGAAAAGGGGTTTTTAGTGACGAAACTTTTAGCGACGAAATTTTTTTCGTTCCTAAAAGTGACTTTTAGCGACGAACTAAAGATTCGTTGCTAAAACTTTACTTTTAGCGACGAAATAGTGAATTCGTAGCTAAAAGTCACTTTTAGCAACAAAACATTTCGTCGCTAAATGTTGTAAACAATTTTTTAAACTTAAGGGATCGAAAGCAAAGGTTTACTTTTAGCAACGAAAATTTTTCTAGGTAAAAACTTGGCTTAGACTTTTAGCAACAAAAGTTCCGTCGCTAAATGTCTAAACACTTTACTTTTAGTTACGAACATTTTCGTAGCTGAAAAACGTGGCTGCGACTTTTAGCGACGAAATTAGCGTCGCTAATGTGTGAACAGTTTTTGAAATAAAATTCAAAGGTTTACTTTTAGCTACGAACATTTTCGTAGCTAAAAAACAAAAGCTTTATGAAAATTTTTGTAGCTAAAAAACCGTGGCTGGGACTTTTAGCAACCAAAATTTTGGTCGCTAAATGAGTTGAAAGAAAATCTAATGGGCTTTTAGCTACGAAAATTTTCGTAGCTAAAAAACGTGCCTCCATCTTTTAGCGATGAAAATTTTCATCTCTAAAGTCTTTTTTTTTTTAATTTCATCTCAAATTTCCTTTCAGTGTATTTTTCCTGATATACACCTGTTATATAAAATATTTCATCATATTTATATTCACATCCATCTAAACTGAAACCACGTAAATCCATCCAAACATAAACTGCATCCATCCAAACATAAACTGCATCCATCCAGACATAAACTACATTCATCCAAACATAAACTGCATCCATCCAAAAATAAACAATCCTATGGAAAAAAATAAAAGAAAAGAGAGAGAACATATGAGAGATGATCCAGACAAATGAAAAGAAAAACAACCTTAACCTAGGTTAAGGTAAAGGTTATAGGTTTTGGTTTAGGTTTAAGGTTATAAGTTTTGGTTTAGGTTTAGGTTTAGGTTATAGGTTTAGGTTAGGTTTAGGTTATACGTTATAGCTTTGGGATTTGAGAATATGTTAAGGTTTAAGTTTAGGAATTCGGGTCAGGTTCGGGATCGGGTTTAGGCTTGGGTTTTCAAGTTTAGGTTTAGGTTTAGGTTAAGGAGTTGAGATTGGGATTTTGTGTAGGTTTAGGTTTAGGGATTTGAGAATAGGTTAAGGTTTTGGTTTAGTAAATCGGGTTCGGGTTCGGGATCGGGTTTAGGCTTAGGTTTTCAAGTTTAGGTTTAGGTTTAGGTTCAGGTTAGGGAGTTGAGATTAGGGTTAGGTGTAGGTCTAGGTTTAGGAATTTAAAAATATATTTAGGTTTTAGTTTAGGTTAAGGTTATAGGTTTAGCTTAGGTTTAAGTTATAGGTTATAGGTTATAGATTTAGGGAATTGAGAATAGATTAAGGTTTAGGTTTAGGAAATCGGGTTCGGGTTCGAGATCGGGTTTAGGTTTAGGTTTTCAAGTTTAGGTTTAGGTTAAATAGTTGAGATTAAGATTAGGTGTAGGTTTAGGTTTAGTAATTTGAGAATATATTTAGGTTTTAGGTTTAGGTTATATGTTATAGGTTATAGTTTTAGGGAATTGAGAATAGGTTAAGGTATAGGTTTAGGTTTAGGAAATCGGGTTCGGGTTTGGGATCGGGTTTAGGTTTGGGTTTTCAAGTTTAGGTTTAGGTTAAGTAGTTGAGATTAGGCTTAGGTGTAGGTTTGGGTTTAGGAATTTGAGAATACATTTAGGTCTTAGGTTTAGGTTTTGGTTTTAGTTTAGGTTATAGGTTTTGGTTTAGGTTATAGGTTTAGAATAAGGTTTAGGTTTAGGTTTAGGTTATAGGTTTTGGGATTTGGGAACAGTTTTATGTTATAAGTATAGGTTTAGGTTAGGTTATAGGTTTTGGGATTTGATAATGGGTTCGGGTTTAGGTTATAGATTTTGGTTTTGGTTTAGGTTATAGGTATTGGTTTAGGTTATAGGTTATAGGTTTAGGATAAGGTTTATGTTTAGGTTTAGGTTATAGGTTTTGGGATTTGAGAATGGGTTCGGGTTTAGGTTATAGGTTTTGGTTTTGGTTTAGGTTATAGGTTTTGGTTAAGGTTATAGCTTATAGGTTTAGGTTTAGGTTAAGGTTAGGTTTAGGTTATAGGTTTTGAGATTTGGGAATAGTTTTAGGTTATAGGTATAGGTTTAGGTTAGGTTATAGGTTAAGGTTTAGGGATAGGTTATAGGTTTTGAGATTTGAGAATGGGTTCGGGTTTAGGTTAAAGGTTTTAGTTTTGGTTTAGGTTATAGGTTTTGGGATTTGAGAATGCGTTGGGGTTTAGGTTATAGGTTTTGGTTTTGGTTTAGGTTATAGGTTTTGGAATTTGGAAATGGGTTCGGGTTTAGGTTATAGGTTTTGATTAAGGTTATAGGTTATAGGTTTAGGTTTAGGTTAAGGTTAGGTTTAGGTTATAGGTTTTGGGATTTGAGAATAGTTTTAGGTTATAAGTATAGGTTTAGGTTAGGTTATAGGTTTTGAGATTTGATAATGGGTTCTGGTTTAAGTTATAGGTTTTGGTTTTGGTTTAGGTAGCACGTTTTGGTTTAGGATAAGGTTTAGGTTTAGGTTATAGGTTTTAGGATTTGAGAATGGGTTCGGGTTTAGGTTATAGATTTTGGTTTTCATTTAGGTTATAGGTTTTGGGATTTAAGAATGGGTTCGGGTTTAGGTTATAGGTTTTAGTTTTGGTTTAGGCTATAGGTTTTGGTTAGGGTTATAGGTTATAGGTTTAGGTTTAGGTTAAGGTTAGGTTTAGGTTATAAGTTTTGGGATTTGGGAAAAGTTTTAGGTTATGGGTATAGGTTTAGGTTAAGTTATAGGTTAAGGTTTAGGGATAGGTTATAGGTTTTAGGATTTGAGATTGGGTTCGGGTTTAGGTTATAGGTTTTAGTATTGGTTTAGGTTATAGGTTTTGGGATTTGAGAATGGGTTCGGGTTTAGGTTATAGGTTTTGGTTTTGGTTTAGGTTACCGGTTTTGGTTTAGGTTATAGGTTAAGGTTAGGTTTAAGTTATAGGTTTTGGGATTTGAGAATGGGTTTGGGTTTAGGTCATAGGTTTTGGTATTGGTTTAGGTTATAGGTTTTGGGATTTGAGAATGGGTTCGGGTTTAGGATATAGGTTTTGGTTTTGGTTTAGGTTATAGGTTTTGGTTTAAGTTATATGTTAAGGTTGGGTTTAGGTTATAAGTTTTGTGATTTGAGAATGGGTTCGGGTTTAGGTTATAGGTTTTAGTTTTAGTTCAGGTTATAGGTTATAGGTTTTAGTTTTGATTTAGGTTATAGGTTATAGGTTTAGGATAAGGTTTAGGTTTTGGTTTATGTTATAAGTTATGGGATTTGAGTATGGGTTCGGGTTTAGGTTATAGGTTTTGGTTTAGGTTATAGGTTTTGGGATTTGAGAATGGGTTCGGGTTTAGGTTATAGGTTTTGGTTTTCATTTAGGTTATAGGTCATAGGTTTAGGATAAGGTTTATGTTTAAGTTTAGGTTATAGATTTTGGAATTTGAGAATGGGTTCAGGTATAACTTATAGGTTATGGTTTTGGTCTTGGTTATAGGTTTTGAGATTTGAGAATGGGTTCGAGTTTAGGTTATAGGTTTTGGTTTTGGTTTTGGTTATACGTTTTAGGATTTGAGAATGGGTTCGGGTTTAGGTTATAGGTTTTGGTTTTAGTTTAGGTTATAGCTTATAGGTTTAGGATAAGGTTTAGGTTTAGGTTTAGGTTTTAGGTTATGGGATTTGAGAATGGGTTCGCGTTTAGGTTATAGGTTTTGGTTTAGGTTATAGGTTTTGGGATTTGAGAATGGGTTCGGGTTTAGGTTATAGGTTTTGGTTTTCATTTAGGTTATAGGTCATAGGTTTAGGATAAGGTTTAGGTTTAGGTTTAGGTTATAGGTTTTGGGATTTGAGAATGGGTTCAGGTATAGGTTATAGGTTATGGTTTTGGTCTAGGTTATAGGTTTTGGGATTTGAGAATGGGTTCGGGTTTAGGTTATAGGTTTTAGTTTTGGTTTAGGTTATAGGTTTTGGGATTTGAGAATGGGTTCTGGTTTAGGTTATAGGTTTTGGTTTTGGTTTAGGTTATAGGTTTTGGTAAATATTATAGGTTATAGGTTTAGGTTTATGTTAAGGTTAGATTTAGGTTATAGGTTTTGAGATTTGGGAATAGTTTAAGGTTATAAGTATAGGTTTAGGTTAGGTTATAAGTTAAGATTTAGGGATAGGTTATAGGTTTTAGGATTTGAGAATGGGTTTGGGTTTAGGTTATAGGTTTTGGTTTTGGTTTTGGTTTTGGTTTTGGTTTAGGTTATAGGTTTTGGTTTAGGTTATTGGTTATAGGTTTAGGACAAGGTTTAGGTTTAAGTTTAGGTTTAGGTTTAGGATTAGGTTATAGGTTTTGGGATTTGAGAATGAGTTCAGGTTTAGGTTATAGGTTTTGGTTTAGGTTATAGGTTTTAGGATTTGAGAATGGGTTCGGGTTTAGGTTATAGGTTTTGGTTTTCATTTAGGTTATAGGTGATAGGTTTAGGATAAGGTTTAGGTTTAAGTTTAGGTTATAGGTTTTGGAATTTGAGAATGGGTTCAGGTATAGCTTATAGGTTATGCTTTTGGTCTTGGTTATAGGTTTTGAGATTTGAGAATGGGTTCGGGTTTAGGTTATAGGTTTTGGTTTTGGTTTTGGTTATACGTTTTAGGATTTGAGAATGGGTTCGGGTTTAGGTTATAGGTTTTGGTTTTAGTTTAGGTTATAGGTTATAGGTTTAGGATAAGGTTTAGGTTTAGGTTTAGGTTTTAGGTTATGGGATTTGAGAATGGGTTCGCATTTAGGTTATAGGTTTTGGTTTAGGTTATAGGTTTTAGGATTTGAGAATGGGTTCGGGTTTAGGTTTTAGGTTTTGGTTTTCATTTAGGTTATAGGTCATAGGTTTAGGATAAGGTTTAGGTTTAGGTTTAGGTTTAGGTTATAGGTTTTGGGATTTGAGAATGGGTTCAGGTATAGGTTATAGGTTATGGTTTTGGTCTATGTTATAGGTTTTGGGATTTGAGAATGGGTTCGGGTTTAGGTTATAGGTTTTGATTTTGGTTTAGGTTATAGGTTTTGGGATTTGAGAATGGGTTCTGGTTTAGGTTATAGGTTTTGGTTTTGGTTTAGGTTATAGGTTTTGGTTAATGTTATAGGTTATAGGTTTAGGTTTATGTTAAGGTTAGATTTAGGTTATAGGTTTTGGGATTTGGGAATAGTTTAAGGTTATAAGTATAGGTTTAGGTTAGGTTATAGGTTAAGGTTTAGGGATAGGTTATAGGTTTTAGGATTTGAGAATGGGTTTGGGTTTAGGTTATAGGTTTTGGTTTAGGTTATAGGTTATAGGTTTAGGACAAGGTTTAGGTTTATGTTTAGGTTTAGGTTTAGGATTAGGTTATAGGTTTTGGGATTTGAGAATGGGTTTGAGTTTAGGTTATAGGTTTTGGTTTAGGTTATAGGTTTTAGGATTTGAGAATGGGTTTGGGTTTAGGTTATAGGTTTTGGTTTTGGTTTAGGTTATAGGTTATAGGTTTAGGATAATGTTTAGGTTTTGGTTTATGTTATAAGTTATGGGATTTGAGAATGGGTTCGGGTTTAGGTTATAGGTTTTGGTTTAGGTTATAGGTTTTGGGATTTGAGAATGGGTTCGAGTTTAGGTTATAGGTTTTGGTTTTCATTTAGGTTATAGGTCATAGGTTTAGGATAAGGTTTAGGTTTAAGTTTAGGTTATAGGTTTTGGGATTTGAGAATGGGTTCAGGTATAGGTTATAGGTTATGGTTTTGGCCTTGGTTATAGGTTTTGAGATTTGAGAATGGGTTCGGGTTTAGGTTATAGGTTTTGGTTTTGGTTTTGGTTATAGATTTTAGGATTTGAGAATGGGTTCGGGTTTAGGTTATAGGTTTTGGTTTTAGTTTAGGTTATATGTTATAGGTTTAGGATAAGGTTTAGGTTTAGGTTTAGGTTTTAGGTTATGGGATTTGACAATGGGTTCGGGTTTAGGTTATAGGTTTTGGTTTAGGTTATAGGTTTTGGGATTTGAGAATGTGTTCGGGTTTAGGTTATAGGTTTTGGTTTTCATTTAGGTTATAGGTCATAGGTTTAGGATAAGGTTTAGGTTTAGGTTTAGGTTATAGGTTTTGGGATTTGAGAATGGGTTTTGGTATAGGTTATAGGTTATAGGTTATGGTTTTGGGATTTGAGAATGGGTTCGGGTTTAGGTTATCGGTTTTGGTTTTCGTTTAGGTTATAGGTTTTGAGATTTGAGAATGGGTTCGGGTTTAGATTATAGGTTTTGGTTTTGGTTTAGATTATAGGTTTTGGTTAAGGTTATAAGTTATAGGTTTAGGTTTATGTTAAGGTTAGATTTAGGTTATAGGTTTTGGGATTTGGGAATAGTTTAAGGTTATAAGTATAGGTTTAGGTTAGGTTATAGGTTAAGGTTTAGGGCTAAGTTATAGGTTTTGGGATTTGAGAATGGGTTCGGGTTTAGGTTATAGGTTTTGGTTTTGGTTTAGGTTATCGATTTTGGTTTAAGTTATAGGTTATAGGTTTAGGACAAGGTTTAGGTTTATGTTTAGGTTTTGGTTTAGGATTAGGTTATAGGTTTTGGGATTTGAGAATGGGTTCGGGTTTAGGTTATAGGTTTTGGTTTTGGTTTTGGTTATAGGTTTTGGTTAAGGTTATAGGTTATAGGTTTAGGTTTAAGTTATAGGTTTTAGGATTTGGGAATAGTTTTACGTTATAGATATAGGTTTAGGTTAGGTTATAAGTTAAGGTTTAGGGATAGGTTATAGGTTTTGGAATTTGAGAATGGGTTCGGGTTTAGGTCATAGGTTTTGTATTGGTTTAGGTTATAGGTTTTGGGATTTGAGAATGGGTTCGGGTTTAGGTTATAGGTTTTGGTTTTGGTTTAGGTTATAGGTTTTGGTTTAGGTTATAGGTTACGGTTATGTTTAGGTTATAGGTTTTGGGATTTGAGAATGGGTTCGGGTTTAGGTCATAGGTTTTGGTATTGGTTTAGGTTATAGGTTTTGAGATTTTAGAATGGGTTCGAGTTTAGGTTATAGGTTTTGGTTTTGGTTTAGGTTATAGGTTTTGGTTTAGGTTATAGGTTATAGGTTTAGGTTTATGTTAAGGTTAGGTTTAAGTTATAAGTTTTGGGATTTGGGAATAGTTTTTAGGTTATAAGTATAGGTTTAGGTTAAGTTATAGGTTAAGGTTTAGGGATAGGTTATAGGTTTTGGGATTTGAGAATGGGTTCGGGTTTAGGTTATAGGTTTTGGTTTTAGTTTAGGTTATAGGTTTTGGTTTAGGTTATAGGTTATAGGTTTAGGTTTAGGTTAAGGTTAGGTTTAGGTTATAGGTTTTTCGATTTGGGAATAGTTTTAGGTTATAGGTATAGGTTTAGGTTAGGTTATAAGTTAAGGTTTAGGGATAGGTTATAGGTTTTGGTTTTGGTTATAGGTTAGAGGTTTTGGTTTTGGTTAAGGTTAGGTTTAGGTTATAGGTTTTGGGATTTGAAAATGGGTTCGGGTTTAGGTTATAGGTTTTGATTTTAGTTTAGGTTATAGGTTTTGGTTTAGGTTATAGGTTATAGGTTTAGGATAAGTTTTAGGTTTAGGTTTAGGTTTAGGTTTAGGTTATAGGTTTTGGGATTTGAGAATGGGTTCGGGTTTAGGTTATAGGTTTTGGTTTTAGTTTTGGTTATAGGTTTTGGGATTTGAGAATGGGTTCAGGTTTAGTTTATAGGTTTTAGTTTTGGTTTAGGTTATAGGTTTTGGGATTTGAGAATGGGTTCAGGTTTAGGTTATAGGTTTTGGTTTTTGTTTAGGTTATAGGTTTTGGTTAAGGTTATAGGTTTTTGGTTTAGATTTAGGTTAATGTTAGGTTTAGGTTATAGGTTTTGAGATTTGGGAATAGTTTTAGGTTATAGGTATAGGTTTAGTTTAGGTTATAGGTTAAGGTTTAGGGATAGGTTATAGGTTTTGGTTTAGGTTATTGGTTATAGGTTTTGGTTTTGGTTAAGGTTAGGTTTAGGTTATAGGTATTTGGATTTGAGAATGGGTTCAGGTTTAGGTTATAGGTTTTGGTTTTGGTTTAGGTTATAGGTTATAGGTTTAGGATAAGGTTTAGGTTTAGGTTTAGGTTATAGGTTATGGGATTTGTGAATGGGTTCGGGTGTAGGTTATAGGTTTTGGGATTTGAGAATGGGTTCGGGTTTAGGTTATAGGTTTTGATTTTCGTTTAGGTTTTAGGTTATAGGTTTAGGATAAGGTTTAGGTTTAGGTTTGGGTTATAGGTTTTGGGATTTGAGAATGGGTTCAGGTATAGGTTATAGGTTTTGGTTTTGGTTTAGGTTATAGGTTTTGAGATTTGAGAATGGGTTCGGGTTTAGGTTATAGGTTTTGGTTTTGGTTTTGGTTATAGGTTATAGGTTAAGGTTATAGGTTATAGGTTTAGGTTTAGGTTAAGGTTAGGTTTAGGTTATAGGTTTTGGGATTTGGGAATAATTTTAGGTTATAGGTATAGGTTTAGGTTAGGTTATAGGTTAAGGTTTAGGGATAAGTTATAGGTTTTGGGATTTGAGAATGGGTTCGGGTTTAGGTCATAGGTTTTGGTATTGGTTTAGGTTGTAGGTTTTGGGATTTGAGAATGGGTTCGGGTTTAGGTTATAGGTTTTGGTTTTGGTTTAGGTTATAGGTTAAGGTTAGGTTTAGGTTATAGGTTTTGGGATTTGAGAATGGGTTCGGGTTTAGGTTATAGGTTTTTGTTTTGGTTTAGGTTATAGGTTATAGGTTTAGGATAAGGTTTATATTTAGGTTTAGGTTATGGGTTTAGGTTAAGGGTGTGGTCCCTGCAAATACAAATATAAATATAAACATGGCCTGTCCAAATGGCCAGGCCCTTCCAATGCTGTACATAGAAAATGGACAGCTTTATCATAGTCATAACAGCGGTTCCCACCTTCCAAAGACCCCTACTCTTCCGAATAGCTCCGACGTACATCCAGGTTTGTTCCATTAATTTCGAGCAAATACATAAACACGGCCTGTCCAAATGGCCAGACCCCTCCAATGTTGTCCATAGGAATTGGACAGCTTCATCATGGTCATAACAGCGGTTCCCACCTTCCAGGGACCCCCGCTCATCCGGATAGCTTCGACGCACATCCGAGTCTGCTCCATCAATTTCGAGCATATACATAAACACGGCCTGGCCATCCAATGCTGTCCATAGGAAATGGACAGCTTCATCATGGTCATAACAGCGGTTCCCACCTTCCAGGGACCCCCGTTCAACATCCGGATAGCTCCGACGCACATCCAGGTCTGCTCCATCAATTTCGAGCAAATACATTTAAAAACAGGGTCGGTATCTATTTTTTTATAGATGAAAATCAATCTTGAAGACTATTCATCAGGCAGTCCCTACAATGGATAGTAGTTAGACATTGAATGATTAAAAGCATTAACCACTTCTATTGCTTTTCTGCATATACACAAGATTCATAGGCTGAAAAATTACCATTGAGTTCGTGTTTTATATTCGGTTAGTAGAGATGGACAAGCTCTTTATACCATATGACCTACAGCTGATGAAAATTTCTAGTAAATTGTACGAGGTTTACAGTAATCATGGAGATTAAAAAATTTTCAAGTATGTGCATTTCAATCTGAGTTATTTTTCTAATCATGATAGCCTTGGGAGGGTTGATACGAGGGATGGGTTAATTACAAGAGGCCTGATTAAAACTGTATTGGGTTATCTTACCGGACATAATCATTTCTAGACCAGCAAGATAACCTAATATAGTTTTCATCGGCCTCTTGCAATCAACCCATCCCTCGTATCAACCCTCCCAAGGCCTATCATCATTAGAGAAATAACTCAGACTGAAATGTACATACTTGAAAATTTTTTAATCTCCAAGATTATTGTAACCGTCGTACAATTTATTTAAAAATTTTATAACATGAAATAGTACATGAGTGAGAGAAGACAACGTAACCTTTTATATAGAAGTCAGAAATTGATAGGTTGGGATTGTCCTATCGAGGAGATTCTTAGGCGTAGTCCATCTGTTGTTGGGACAAACATGCATGAGTTTGGATTATTAGACCATGGACCCTACCTGTCATTGAAAATCAAGGATTAAAATGGTGTGACAATCTATATGTAGTAAGATATATATATAAATCCTTTGTGTAGTATTTGTGGATAATGTGTAGTTGTGTACTACATTTATACAAGAACATGTCCTGACTATATATGGACACACATGCTAAGACATACGTATGTGAGATTGGTGAAGCTAAATTTCAATGGATCACATTAACTCGACAAAATCAAATGTCAAGGTCAGTCTTGGGGTGTTGTCATTTCACTATTAGCTCATACATGATAGTTACACATATGATGAACGGTTCCAATCTTTGGATCATCTGTACATGTGGGCCCATGATGGTGATCCTGAACCAGCACATAGGGGAAGCAAAACCCATAAAGAAGATCTACCCCTAGCCAAACAACCACACAAACTATAACAACCATCAAACTACATTCATACAAGTCATAAAGAAACAAGATAAGGAAAAAAAAAAGGCATCATTTTTTAATCCATGTCTTAACCCAATCTGTTGATTTCTCACAAACATCACGGTGTTCCCTTTGCTTCCCGCCTACCCTCTCCTTACCATAACAATCCTCATTTTGGATAGCAGATACTCACCATCTCTTCAGATACTCACCAATATTGGACATTTGTTTGTCTAATTTAGACCACTTATTCTTTTTCATTTACCATTCCTTTTGATTTCCATAGTTTGACACCTAGGATCATTCAGTTGGTATGATTTTCAAGTTGTCGCTGACTTATAATGGGCCTTATTTATCTGGATGGATTCAATTGAGAAACATAAATGCTTGGCTAGGGGTATACACATGCATGGATTTTAACACCCTATAAGCGTATGGAATGAATTGTTTCAAATTGTGCTTTCACATAGTCATACATATGCATGGATGTGAATAGCTGCCAAAAGCATATCAAATGAATCCCTTCAAACTCTATGTAAACTGATGCAACACTTCATCTTGTCTAATAATGTAAAAAATAGGTATAAGAGCGCAAGGAAATTCATAATGGATTGAGAATTTGCCTGATGTTCATCCCTACCTAGAAAACAATGACAGCATAAGGCACTATTTTGATGTACTTCGATTTGGGTGTACTGAATTTTTCGTGCAAAGGTAAGCATCCATGTCTTTGTTGTGTTTAGTGCATAAGTCTGTGTATATGTCTTTGTTGTGTTTTCAATATGTTTGGTACATATATATCAAAGATCATCTTCTCAAACTTACTCTGAAGGTATGATGCCAAAAGGGTTTTTTTCTTTTGTCTTCTTTTTTTTTTTTCTTCTCTTTCAATGGTAGGTATGATGCAATGATCATACTGGCGATGTATAAAATATGAGAAATGTGATGGCTAGTCAGTAGAGTAGGATATCAAACCCAACTCTCTCCAAAAGCACCAATGTGGTGCCTTCATGCAAAGATCCATATGGCCCAAAAAATAGGCTGGTCTATCAGAAGGCCCTTGCATGTATGAAGAAAATGGATGGTTAAAGCATTGGCCAGTACTCCAGATTTGACATCCAAACAAGTCCCAACTGATGAATACTGGAAAAAGGCCTGCTTATTGAGTCATGGCACATATAAGGTGCCAAGCCTACCTCAAAAACAGGCCACAAGCATATCGCTCTTGGGGTTGTAAAAGAAACCCAGGGACAGTTGTTCTTCAGACGCATTCACAATCACGCGATGCTCGACGCTCTTGTAATTGACATTGCTCAACACCTGAGATTTCATTTGTTTACCAACCAATCCTTATTACCCAAATAATTAACCATTTCTCAACTATTTCTTTTCTCTATAATAATAATAATAATAAAAACTGCCCGCAGCACGTGCCTTCAGATATATCCATGAAGCATGGCGTGGATTTCGGACACTACTGGTCAGTTCTGGAAAGGATTTGTAATCCCACCACCATGAATGTGTTTTGTCCGGGCTGTATATACATTTTTCCAGCTCATTACAGGGCATGGCCAGGAAATGTACAATCCATTCTCCATGGACCACACCATAAGAAACAAGGGTGATTGAACGCCCACCATTAAAAACTTCTTGGTTGCCATAAAAGTTTTTGATCAAGCTGATATTTGTGTTTTCCATTCATCTAGGTCTGTGTGACCTTGTAAACAGATTGGATGGAAAATAACATCATGGTGCGTCCTAAGAAGGTTTCAATAGTGAGCTCCATTTTCCCAGCTGTTTCCCATGGTGCAGTTCACTTGAGCTTTGGATATGCCTTATTTTTGAGCTCATGCTCTAAAATGAGCTGGAAAATCTGATAGAAACACATATATCATGGTGGGCCCTACAAAGTTTGGGCTATGTCGGTCCAGGGATATTCCTTGAGACAGGTGCTGCAGGCAATTGACCTTTTCATCCTGGTGCAGCCCACCCTTTTCACCATTCTAAGCTTCTACTCTAGTGTCATAAACAGGAAAAAAATCCCACCAAACATCATATTTTAGACTAACAACAGGTTGGATGGCAAATAAACTCTATGGTGGGCCATTGTCACGTGGGATAGTGGGCCCCACAATGTATACATGTATTGGCCCCACCGTGGTCCATTCCATTGATAGTCGTGGGGTCCATGGACACCATTAAAAACTTCCTAGGGTCCAATGTAAGGTTTATTTGCCATTTAACCCTAAATCTCCAAATCCCCAAATCCATAAATCCCTAAATCTTCAAATCCCTAAATCCCCAAATCCCTAAATCAGTATTGAGATTGAGAGAGATTGATAGAGAGAGAGAGAGAGATACCTCACGGTCAACCGAGCTTCAGAGAGAGAGAGAGAGAGAGGATGTTGGGCGTGCATGGGTAGGGCGTCCGGCAACGGTCCGCGAGAGAGAGGATGAGAGATACAGAGAGACAGAGGAGGTGGAGGATGCGAGAGAAACAGAGAGGGGACAAGGAGGAGAGATCAGAGAGAGAGGAAGAGCGAGTTAGCGAGAGAGAAGAGGGAGAGGAGGGAGAGAACAGAGAGAGAGAGAGAGAGAGAGAGAGAGAGAGAGAGACAGAGAGAGAGAGAGAGAGAGAGAGAGAGAGAGAGAGAGAGAGAGAGAGAGAGAGAGAGAGTTGTGTCGTTTGGCTGCAGGGCGTCTCTTGAACGCCCTACTTTGACTGACGGCTCCAAGTTATGTGGGCCCACTATGATGTATTTGCTATATCCACACCGTCCATCCATTTTGAGATATCATTTTAAGTCAAGAGCCTTAACCTAGGGCAGATAAAAATCTGTAGTGGACCCCACCATAGAAAATAGTAGGGAGAGTGATTCTCACCGTTGAAACTATGTTAAGGCCCATCGTGATGTTTATTTGAAATCAAACTTGTTCAAACGTTAAAAAATACCTTAAATAAGGTAAAATAAAAATGTCATCTTGATATAAAACTTTTATTGCCGTTAAAAGTTTTTAATGGTGGGCATCACTGTCCCACTGTTTTTTGTGTTGGGGCCCACTGGAGCTTTGGATTTAACTCGTTCTTTGGATATTGCCCTAAAATGATCTCTACAAATGGATGGAGGGTGTGGATATAAAACTTATATCATGGTGGGGCCCAAAAATGAGAGTACATAAAATATTAGGTGGACCACACCACATGAAAACAATAGTGATTAGATATCCATCATCAAAATTCTCATAAGGCTGTACCATTTATTTGGCATCCAATCCTATTAAACGAAGCAGACGTAAGGCTGTACTGTTTATTTGGCATCCTTTAGAAATTTTCAAGGGTAAGCATTCATGGATCCTTTATATTTTCTTTATTTTGAGCTTAGCACAGATATTGTTAAGTCGGTAGTTCTCAATAACATGTTCAAATAATTTGGTGCCAATTCATATTTTAGATATGAAAATCCTGAACTTAGTTTCTTTTGTTATGGTAGCTTAAGGCCTATTTATGATCTGGCTGCATCTCTTGTTAAAAGCAACACTTTTGTATAAGGAGCATTTTGACTTATAAACCATGCCTTGATTCCTTGTTAAATCAATCATAAGTTACGAACTAAAAACTTGAGGTCTTTTTTCTGTTTAACATTTGGGTATGAGGAGTTTTTTTTTTTAACAGGTAAAATGCCTATTGATCTATACACATACATGTAAATAAACTAACAACATGCTTAGTCATCTTTCACACATAGATATAGACCATAAACATGAGAAAATATCACATAAGGGCCCACCACCTTTCATGTCAATACATCATGCTGGTAAGACATCCCAGCCGCACAAAATATGCATCGCACCATGATCATTTCATGTCATTAAAATTTGGTCCATTGACTCACTAGGTGAGTAACACACCTGCATTGAGTAGGACCATTGGCTTTCGATTGATTTCAAGCGGCCCATCCATTGAGGGGACCAACCTGATTTTCCACAGGTGATTTTCATAAGTGGCCCACTTTTTACTTATGGGGATGTATGTGAAAGTCCATATTTGTCCAGTTGGTGCAGTCTTTCTTCGAGTGTCCAACCTTCCCACACTTGAAACAAATCGAGTTCATTTGGAGAGGTCATTTTAGGACATCAGCCAAGGAATGAGTCAGATCAAAATCTTTAGTAGACTCGACCACAGAAAATAATGTAGAGAGTGACACCCACCATTTAAAACTTATAAGGGCTGTAAAAGTCTTCGATCAAGCTGATTTTCACTCTTTTCACATATTTAATGTCTGTGTTAACTTATGAATAGGTTGAATCTCAAATAAACATCATGGTGGACCTTTAGAAGGTTTCAATGGTGCATCACTCTCTCCACTATTTTCGACGGTGGAGTCAATCCAGCTTTCGATCACTCATTCTATTCTCTTGATCATGCCCTAAAATGATATCTCAAGATAGATGGATGGTGTGCATAAAATACATATTTAATGGTAGGGCTTATATAACTCAGTGACGTCACTTTAGTAGCCAATCTCGCTACTCATGTTAGTAGCTAATCCAAGTGTAAATTTGGATTAAGATTATATTTATGTTTTCTTTCATTCATGTCATATGCTAAAAAAATCATTACAGTGAGCCCTAGGAAAGTGTACCTACACTTAACATTAATTTCCTATGTTGTGATCCACTTTAGATTAAGGATCTGCCTCATTTTTTTTGATCATGTCCTAAAGCAATCTAGCAAAATGGATAGACCGCGTGGATAAAACACACAACATGGTGGGCCTACAACACCTTGACACGAATAAGCAACAGTGGTGATTAATATCCACTAATAAAATTTCTTGTGGCCTACAAAAGAGTTGGATCAAGCTTGATATAGGTTTGTGTGATCTTGTTAAATGGCAAATAAACGTAACGGTGGACCTTAAGAAGTTTTTAACGGTGGACCATCAATCACCTTAGATTTGGATCTGCTTCATTTTTTGGCACAAGCTCTAAAATGAGCTGGCATACCCAATGGGTGGTGTGGATATATCAAAACATCAGGTGGGCCCCACTGTCATTGCCTCCCTGAATCAGAACCAATCCTGATTCCAGTGCAAGAAAGAAAACAAAAGAAAACCCCAAGTTAGGGTTGACCTGACTCGACCCGGTTTTGAAATAGACCTTGTCTAAACTCGACCCAACTCGGTACCAAGTCTAGTATGCCTGGCCCGATCTGAGTTTAGGTCTAGCCTGGACTAATCCACATACATCATAGTGGGCCGCACAAGACTTAAAAATGGAAATCGGATTGTGTACTGAGTTACTCAGTACACTCTTATCGTACTGAGTAAACTCTGTTGGGTCCACCGTGAATGTATCTGGTCCATCCACGCCATCCATCCATTTTTCCATCTTATTTTACATGTTGAGACAAAAATTTAAGCATACCCAAAGATCAAGTGGACCATACCATAGGAAATAGTTGGAATAATTATTTCCACCGTTGAAACCTTTATAGGGTCCATAGTGATGTATATTTCTCATCCAACCTGTTCATAAGATCACAAAAACATGGATGAAGGAAAATCACAAAAACAAGCTTGATCCAAAACTTCTGTGGCCCCCAAGAAATTTTTAATGGTAGATGTTCAATTCACACTGTTTCCTATGGTGTGGTCCAATTGAGGTTTGGATATACTTCATTTTTTGGGTCAAGCCCTAAAATTATCAGGTAAAATGGATGGACGGAGTGGATAAAATACATAAATCACGGTGGACCCCATAGATCAGTACACAATCCGCTTCCTAAAAATCAGCCCAAAACAAAAGCTAAAAACATTCCCCTGCCCGCCCGTCCCAAAACCCAAATCCCGCATCCGCCCCTCTCCCAAACTGTCTCTCTCTCTCTCGCCCGGCCATCGGTTTCCAACCCCTCTCCCACAAGCAAATGCGCCCGGCCCTCTGTTTCCCAACACCTCTCTCTCTCTCTCTCTCTCTCTCTCTCTCGCTCGGTAGGGTTTCAAAATCCCCCATTCAACGCAAACCCACCATAGATCTGTGAGAGAGACTTGGAGAGCACTCGAAAGAAGAAGAAGAAGAAGAAGAAGAAGAAGAAGAAGAAGAAGGAGAGGAAATCCAGACATCTCAGACATCTATCCTGCGAACCATCTACGATCTCTAGCTGCTCAAAATAACGATTACTCTCTCTCTCTCTCAATGTCGATTTATGGATTTGGGAATTTAGTAATTTATGGATTTTTGATTTTGTGGGCTTTTGATGGTGTTTGGGGCTTGAGTGTCTGGTTCCCCGATAATGTTGATTTAATGTTGCTCAGAGGAGATTTTATGATTTTTATGCATTTTGATGATAAAGATTTTTGGGTTTGAATCAGTTGAGATTCGGCAGTGGCTGCAGGAATTTACGAATTCCACGTATTGCTGGTTTTTAGTGTTTATCTCATTTGAACTGTTTAATTGTGTTTTATGTTGGTTTGGACAATTACAATGGGACTCAATTTATTCATCTGGAATTGTAAACAATGATAAATTCCTGTGTGTTCAAAAGGGTCTACTTGTATTAGATTAGAAATACTTCCAACTTTCGAATATTCCAAGTAGCATTGTTTCTTTGTTATGTTGTTGAACATGTCTACTATTTACTGTTTGGAGTTGTGTACACAACCATCCTAGCTGTGCATCAGATTGGCCTAACTATGGAGATAACGTAGTCCAATTCAGGATGGTACACTCATCAGGCAGACCATTTTTGTATGTTGAATGTAGACAGTTGGCAACTCCTTTTAAAAGCATCTATTATTTTGGTACATGTATTATGGTAGCTGAGTTGACCTGTTTATGTCTCCTTCATGTGCTGAATGTATCGCCATGTCTAGAGATGTGAGTCGACTTAACCTGTTAGTGTTACTGTTAGAGGGCAACAATCTTGGTATAACATCTTACTATTGTCTGGAGTTCTTGTTTGCTTTTGCTCTATCTGATTCTCCTATTGGATGATCCTAACCATCAAAGAGAATTCATTTCTGTTCTTTGCTATAAAATCAAGAAGTGGGGTGTGTTTCTTTTTAAAATTGTTGGCATATCTCTTGCATAGTTTATCTGTTTAGGATGTGTTTGGATAAACAACTGAATTGATTCAGTTCATTCATTAGGATATGACATTTTCTACTTCTCAAATGGATGAGCTTGCTTGAAATTGCTACTAGTTGCATTACAGGTCCAACTTGTAAGTTAGATAATTAGTTACTCGTTTGAGGATTTCTATGGGGCCATGCATAGATATGGTTTATTTTTAGTGGCATAGAAATCGCTCAAATTGTTCCATTTTGGACAGTTCAAGGTTAGATGGATCGTATGCTTTCATATAGTCTATTTCAATGTTCATGCCTGATTCGTGGTCCATCTCCTCATTTCTCTCTGAATATGTTTCTTCCGTTCTGTATCCAATGTCAAATATCTTTACATTTCTTTAGATATTGGCATCAGAATGTAACGTAAGATAAACTTATCTGGAGAGGCATGGGGAGATGCTGCCAGATTTTCAGCGTGGACGTTTAAATGGGAATACGAAAGTATTACAATCTATCCAATCTTGGATGAGTAACTAATTTATGATTTCATTGTATTAGCTTAGAAAATGTTTGAGCAGACCCGGATGTGCGTCAGAACTATCTAGATGTTGAGCGGGGGTTCCTGGAAGGTGGGAACCGCTACTTATGTTTGGGTAAGATAAGATGCATGATTTTCCTTTTCAACTGTTCGTCATAGACTGACAGTACTTGTTTCAATTTTCTTGGATGGATGATGAATGTATTTGCAAATGTAAATGAAAATAAACAACTTATGATATATATATATATATATATATATATATATATATATATATATATATATATATATATATATATATATATATATATATATATATATATATGTGTGTGTGTGTGTGTATATGTTATCAATGGAGGATACCTTGGTTAGGGGGACATGAAATTCTTATAACTTATGGTATGGTGCCCTAATATAAGTTGTATGTTACTAGCATGTAGTAGATAATAATAGGTTCAATAGTAGATAATACTAGAGAACACCTAAACCTGATCCATAACCCGAAACCGAACCTGATTCCCTAAACATAGACCTAAACCTATAACCTAAACCTAAACCTATGACCTAAACCTAAAACTTATAACCTAAACCTAAACCTATACTTATAACCTTAACCTAAACTTATAACACCTATACTTATAACCCTAACCTAAACTTATAACCTTAACCTTAACCTAAATCTAGACTTATAACCTAAACCTAAACATTAACCAAAACCTAAACCTAAACTTAAAAACCTAACCTTAAACTTAAAAACCTAAACCTAAACTTATAACCTAAACCTATAACCTAAACCCGATCCCGAACCCGAACCTTAACCTATAACCTATAACCTAAACCTTATTCTCATACCCAAAACCTAGAACTATAAACTAAACCCAAACTTATAACCTTATCCTAAACTCATAACCTTAACCTAAACCTAAACATATAAGCTAAACCTATAACATAACCTAATCTTAAAGCTATCTTCGTAGACTAACTCTAGTCTTTTCATTGTAGAGATGGATAAGAGTTGGATGCGATCTAAGAACAGGTTTGGCCCAGAGTATAAACAAGGGGTTCAAGAGTTCATAAAATTTGTGCGAAATGGGGCAGATTCAGGGAATAAGATTAGGTGTTCATGTCGAAAATGCATGAACTTAATATACAAGACTTTAAACAAAGTAGAGGATGATTTGTTCATAATTGGGATTGACCCGGGTTACACTTGGTGGGTCCATCATGGTAAAGATATGACCCATAGAGATGAGACCATTGAAGTCAATGAAGACCCAATTGTGTCGGATGACGAGGGTGAAGACGTTGACGAAATGCAAGATATCATAGGTGATGTGTTTAGGGGAACAAATGGGGTTACTGATTTTGCAGCTACAAGCAATAGCCAAGATATTCCTCCAACAGGTGATGTCGAATCAAATAAGTTTAGTAGGTTGTTGAGGGATGCACAATGTCCACTTTATCCGGGGCGTGAGAACTTCTCCAAGTTAAATTTTCTTACAAAGTTACTTCATTTGAAGACAATAAATCGTTCGACATGTTGCTTGAGTTGCTGAAAGAAGCATTACCGGCTGGTGAGACATTGCCCAAGTCTCATTACGAGGCAAAGTCCTTGATGCGAGACTTGGGCCTTGGTTATGAACGAATCCATGCATGTATAAATGATTGTTTATTGTATAGGGAAGAACATAATAAGGATGATCAGTGTCAAAAATGTAGAGAGTCTAGGTGAAAGTATGACAAAGCCGGGCGTAAGAAAATCCTGCAAAAGGTGTTAAGGTACTTCCCATTGAAACCTATATTGCAAAGATTATTTATGTCTCGTAAGACGGCTGAAGATATGAGGTGGCATAAGGAGAAACGCGTTCATGATGATAGTACCCTGAGGCACCCTGCGGACTCTGAAGCCTGGTAAAATTTTGACAAGCAACATGACTGGTTTACAGAGGATTCTCGCAATGTTCGACTAGGTCTTGCAAGTGATGGTTTTAATTCATTTGGTAATATGTGTAGCTCGTACAGTATGTGGCCAGTGGTACTTACGCCCTACAATTTACCTCCTTGGTGGTGTATGAAGGAGTCATTTTTCATGATGTCATTGCTTATGCCTGGACCCAGGTCACTTGAGAATGACATTAATGTGTATTTACGACCGTTAGTAGATGATTTAAATGAGTTATGGAGTCAAGGTGTAGAAATGTATGACACATTTGCAGAATAGACATTTCGATTGCACGCAGCGGTCTTGTGGACAATAAATGACTTTTCTGCGTATGGAAATTTGTTTGGGTGGAGCACGAAGGGCAAGTTGGCTTGTCCTACATATGGTATTAAGACTTGTTCATTGTCATTGAAGCATGGTAGAAAAATGTGTTATATGGGCCATCGTCGCTTCCTTCCGAGCGATCATAGTTGGCGTAGGAAGATGATGATCTTTGATGGCAAATAAGATCATAGGCCGCCCCCGAAAGAGCTATCTGGAGAAGATGTGATACAACAACTGAGTAACATTGGAGAAGTTATATTTGGTAAGGCATTGCACTTGAAGAAGAGGAAACGTACAGTACTGGAATATAACTGGAGGAAGAAGAACATCTTTTTTGAGTTGCCCTATTGGAGTGATCTGAAATTGTGACATAACTTAGATGTCATACATATTGAGAAAAATATATGTGATAATGTCTTCGGAACATTGATGAACATAGAGAAGAAAATAAAAGACAGTGTCAAGGCTCGATTGGATCTACAAGAAATGGGTTTAAGGAAAGAGTTACACTTACAACCACATGAAAATTCGTATACTATACCAGCAGCCTACTATACGTTGACAAAACTAGAGAGAAAGTGTTTATGTGAATGGTTGAGATCGGTGAAGTTTCCCGATGAGTATGCGTCAAACATATCTCGGAGCGTAAACGTTACGGACTGTAAGGTAACAGGCCTAAAAAGTCATGATTGTCATGTCCTTCTGTAACGCCTACTCTCGGTTGCAATTCGTGGATTCCTGAGCAAGGACATCAGTGCTGTGTTAATTGAGTTGGGGATATTCTTTAAGGATTTGTGTTCAAAATCGCTAAATGTAGATGTTATTAAACGACTGGAGAGGAACATTTCCGTAATCCTTTACAAACTTGAAAGAATATTTTCACCTGCATTTTTTGATGTCATGGTACACCTAGCGATTCATTTACCACACGAGGCGAAGCTTGCAGGCCCAATACAATATCATTGGATGTATCCGATCGAAAGGTGGTAGAACCTATTAAATTTTTTTTTCATTCCGTAAAGTACATATATCCATGTTTAAAAGCCTGTTAACATATTAGTTTTGTGTACAGATACCTTCACACACTTAAACGATTTGTGAGGAACAGGGCACGCCCGGAGGGATCCATAACTGAGGCGTGCATTGATAATGAGTGCCTTACATTTTGCTCCTTGTATCTTTGTGGCATTGAGACTCTATTCAACTGAGAAGATCGAAATGCCGATGAAGGGCAGGAGCATGAACAAGGACTCATATCTGTGTTTGCACATAACGTTCGTCCTTTAGGATCCTCGACGTTTCAAGATATAGACGTTGGGAATCTACCAAAGGCGAGGTGGTATGTGTTGCATAATTGTTGAGTGTCAAATATTACATATTAAACCCCAGATATTGTCTGAATTTATGAGCATAATATTGTTTAACGACCGATTTAATCGTCTTTATACTGCAGGTTGAATTAAGGAGCTTGAGCTGAAAAAGGATGCTAAAAGCTTGGATTTAACGCTCTGATGATCACCAAGGCAAGGGATGGACCCAAAGGGACCACGATCGACGAATACACACGCCAGAGATCTGCGGAAATTGAGAAACTGAAGCGTAAGTGGCCCAAAATTGGTCCGGAATGCAAGATCAAAAGGTTCCCACCATCCGTTCGGCTCAAAACTTCATATATGGGCTGAGGACCATAAATTAGCCGTACACGTCAAAATTCATCCCTTGGATCAGTGTATAAGTGACCCGATGGGGAAGAGCAGACAATAACCATTAAGAAAGCATCTTGGACATCCTTGGGAGATCGGGATCCAAACTGAACCGATGGAAAGAGCATGAAAAATGGTGAATAGTCGTCAAATTTCACTTCTTTTGGACGGTGCAGTAGGGAGAAACGAACGACGGACAATTCTAAAGTGGAGAGTGGCAAATTGGTAAATAACCAAAATTTCATATACATGCACGTACGTAACAGAAGTTGCTTCAACGGTGAGAAGTAACTCATCACAGGTGAATGGTGTGGCCCACATAGAATTCAGATTTACTTCATACTTTGACTCATGGGCTTACACATTACTAAGAAGATAATGAGCGGAGTAGATCCCCAAGAATGTCATCAGAAGTAGGCCCCACCTATTTTTTGTACAAAATAATTCCCTTAGAACTAAAAACGTCCAGGGACGGACATGATTGGGATTGGGTTTTGACAGTGGGCCTCACTCATCATCCAAATGGATGATCTGGACCGTCCATTCTCTCTAGAGGAGGGCCAAACCCCTTTCTAAGTCTTTATTTTTGTCTCATGCATGCTCACTCGCATATATCTCCATTTAAACGTGTGATGGACGGTTAAACAAGAACTCCATGGGCCACACCAAAGGATGGAAAAAAAATACCCTTTCCAACTATTTTTTCGTCACACATTTGGTGGACGGCGTGGATTCCTCATTTGACGTCGTTAATGGGCCCCATCAAGAATCAGCAGCCACCTGCGTAATGCATTACGCAGTTCGCACGCTGATTGTACTAGTGGGCCCCACTCATTGCTTGGTTCGATGATCCACACCATTCACTTGTCCCAGAAGGTGGCTAACACACTTTCCTAGGTGTCTGTATACTTCGATGCAAGCAAAAGTGCGAAGATCTCAGCCGAGCGGAAGATTGACGGTGAAGTGAAATAAGCCGTGGGCCACACCAAATCTGAGCCAAAACACTCCATTCTCAGCTTATTTTTCGATGGTATTTCAATAGACGACGCTGATTCTTTGAAAACCATGGCATGCGGGCTCTACAGTTAACGAAAAACCCAAAGTGTCCGCATGTGTTACGCAATAACAGCGACCGGAGAACCGGATGTTCCAGACCATCTGGCCGACCTTCCTTCGATTATAAAAGGAAAGGAGCTGAGATGGAGGAGGAGGGGAATTCGGTGGAAGCTTGGCTGAGACGTCAGGAGAGAGGGAGAGTCTTGAGTTTTTCTTTTATTTGTTTATTTTGCTTGTTTTATTTTAGAGATCTAGCCCCATCATGTGTGGCTAAACCTCTTAGCTAGGGCTAAGATGTGATGCTTGTAGCATGATGGGAGAGACCTTGCTTGTGCCTTTTGTCTAGACTGACTGATGTCGAATTTAGTTTAAATTAAGGGAATAGTTTTAGTCTTTAATGGTCTGTTGTGACTGAAATTACAATGGGTTTGAGATGGCTTTACGTATTTCCTTTTCCTTTTGACGTTTATGATGTCAGGAAGCTCCGTTGTTCACCATAGTCTCCTGGGCATGGTTGGATGTCGGTACCCTTCCTAACCTTCATAACATGTGATTGGTTAGTAATTAGTTTAATTCTGTTGTTTGCCATAGTCTCTTGGGCATGGTTTGGTGATGGAATCCATTCTAATTCATATACCTTTCATCTCTTAAAAACTAGATCAATGACAGTTCAGTTAATTTCCATAAAATAGCCATAAGATCTCCCTGATCTCTACAAGTGGATCCTCTGAATCCCTGGTTTTCTATTTCTGATTTTTCTTAAGTTTTAGATAATAATCTCACAATTATTCCTTAAATTCTAGTTGATTTAGATTTCATCATATTCTAGTTCTAGTTCTAGTTAGTTTTAGATAATGTACAGGTATCAGTCCCTTGGGATTCGACCTCGGTCTTACCGAGTTTATTACTACATCACAACCCTGCACTTGGGGAGTGAACAAGTTTTTATCACCGTTGCCGGGGACTGACGGTTGCATTTTTAAAATTAATTAGTTTTAGAATTAGATTAAGATTAGGATTGTACTAACTTTAGGTCTAGATTTTTCTGATTTTTAGGAATTAACATAACTTTCCTATTTTGTAGGATCCTGAGATAGAAACTTCTAATTTGGTGATATTTTTCTAATTTTTTATTCTTTCTATTTTTAAAATTAGGGTTTTTAGAAATTTTCTAATCTTAGACTAACTGTTCCAGAAACTAACTTGTTTTGTTTTCTTTTGCAGGATCTTAACATAGGAACTTCTTTTTTGGTAACACCCTTCTAACTTTTTCTCTTACTTTCCATATTACAGTAGGACTTTTCTTTTATTCTAGGATTAGACTCAGAGTCAGGGTTTTACCATGGAATCGTGGGTATGTGCATACGCTGAGATGGATAGGAGATATTGGGGAATGCCTGAGGGTTGTGGAATTCAACGTATACCTCAAGATTTTTCTCCATCACAAACAGACATTGAGAACCGAGTAGAACGTTATCTTCTATCAGTTAATAGGGCTGTATACGATCGTAATTATGGGATTGAAGATTATTATCAGCCATCATATTCTCCCATGTATGATCAGTATGACTATAACCAGTGAAAACATTAAAGCTGGGAAGATGAACCAACAACATGTTATAAGGATTATTGGATACCCTAACATTGAGATCCAACCAAAAACGATCCAAGTGGATTCATTTTAGCATAATTTGGCCTGTTTTGGAGAAAGTATAAAAACTTTGGAAGCACTTATTTCAAGTGATTATTCTCTTGGACCCTCTACCTTTGAGATCCAACCAGAAACGAGCTAGGAAAATTCAATTCAGCATAACATGGAGTGATTTAAGGAATTCAGAAAAGTAATGGAAGGACTCAATTCGTGCCTCGATAGGATAGATGAGGCTCGGTCATCCCAGCCACGATTCATTCGAGAAATATAATGCGATGAAAGTGATCCTAACTCGCCTTTGAAGAACTCTGAAATTTGGAATGAGGAGTTGGATTCTATTAACGAGCATACGGTCCAATTTACCGATGAGTCGATCTCGATGACTGTTCAAAAGAATGGGAAAGAGACATGGCTGTCTTTCAAATATAATGATGATGACACACTTCAATCACATGACACACTAGCTTCTAATGATGAAGAAGATGTTAGTTTATGCGAACCTCAACCCATTCTAAGTGAAGAATGTGAGGAAAGTGATTTCATCCCAAATGTGCACTACACTAAACCAAAATATGATGAGTATTGGGATAACGATCCTGAATGTGTAACCACAATTCTCTTGGAATTAATCTCAAGTTTGGTCCAAGTCAATGATCAAGAAGTACGCGAAGAGAACGGTCATAATGAGATACTTCACTCACCTGACATGTCTGATCTAAAAGTGGAGGAGCTTTTTATAACTGACCGTTTTATCTCTTGTGAGATATGTTTGGACCACTCTCCTGAATTGAATGATGATATGATTCGGGAGAGGGACGAGTTACTCAATATGACTCTGGATTTTAAAACCACCCAGTTGAGGCCACCATCTGAACTGTTGAATGTTGACGATTCAATGCCTCTTCTGAGTAGTATCAATGAACAGAGTCTGCATATCAATGCTTCGTATACTGACCCTCAATCTGTCTGTGCAGGGCTGGAGCAAGAGAGCACACATCCATCCACTTTCAAGGATGATGGATTCCTTGGGCAGATTATCACGAGTTCCAAGGTGGAAAATAAGTCACTCTAAGCTGAATGTCCCAACTCTTTTGATGATTGCTTGACATACTTTGCAGATTCAAATGATCCCATGATAAGAGACATAGTGAATGCCTTACAAGACAACATCTCGGCAGTCAGCACTAACCGAGAGAACCCTTACTCTGAAGCCCCTTCTTCCACAGATCCTGAATGTTTACCATTAGGGGATGAGGAGCTAGAAATTTAACCGAAGTCTGTTACTTCGGAATATGTTGAGATTACACCTCTTCCTGAAAACTTTTCTCAACTTGATCTATTTGTAGTCTCTGATTCACCATGAGATACTAACTCTAAAACTTTTTCTGACACAGGTGAATCATTTATACTTTGGATACCTTAGGCGAATCATCAACACATTTTTAATGAGGTAAATAAGTTTCTCTGGAAATTCAAGCTCCAGGGCATCCAAGCCTATTGTAAAAAGGGCTTTTGGATGATCCTATTGAGAAGCTTACTGAGAAACTTATCAAGATAGTGGTCGAAAGAGGAACCTTGTGGCATGATTAAGTTCCATGATCGATTCAATATTTGTGGGTAACATTACTGCAAACCCTCACGAGACTACAACTCGTCCACTACGGGTAACCTAGGAGTTTAAAGGCTTGTTGCATATGCTAAATGTAATCGAGAGCACCTGCGAAAGTGGTATAGGTAGAATTTTATTTTTGTTATTTTTGTTTCTCTCTCGTACTAACCTGCTCTCTCCCAGCGATCTCTTAAAAAAATCTCTCTTGATTCATTTTTCAGGTACTCTCCTCCCATCACTTCTCATTTACTTTCATTGTCCCATATGCATTGCATGTTTATATCTTTTACATTGAGAACAATGTAAATTTTAGGTTGGGGGTGGGAGATTAGGCTTCTTAATTAGTATTTTCTTGGTCTTGAGCGAAAATTGTGAAAATTTTTAATTTTTTTTGAGAATTCTTGTGAATTCGAAGTGATTTTGATGGATATCCTTGACTTAAGAATTTCAAGATACGTGATGTTTGTAATTCATGACTCTTAGTTTCAGTTATCTGTTAGATTTCACAATTAAGATCGAATTATTAATCCATGATTAGAAGTTGTAAACATTGATTGCGTCATGATTTCACATGTCACATCTCACTTTCATATTAAGATTTCAGTCTGATATTGAAGGGTTAACTTGGTATTCACTAAGCATGTGAGGAAACCGCTTGAAATTTTCCCTTCATGATCTATATAATAATAATAATAATAATAAAAGAAGCTTAGATACCTTTGGAAAGAGTTGGGCGAATAATCCTCACCATAGGTTTGCTCCCTATATGTGTGGAGTTAATTCCCCATGAATGATATGTGAAAAAGGTCTAGGAGTTCGGTTTTCATCATAGGTTTGCTCCTTATAGGTGAAAATTTGATTCTCTTTCTTAGTGTTACTTTTAACGGCAGAATAAAAAACTGAAAGAATGAAAAGATGATTTGTAAGGCAAGTTTTAGTTATCATGAATTCTCTTGTTGATTACTGATGATATCCTGAAATAGAGAAGTGAATTTTAATGTTGATAAACTGAGATTACACTATACACCCATGAAACTCAATGTTTAGAATTTTTCGTATTAATGGATTAATACTTTGAACTTGACTATGGAATTTACCGGGCGCTTGAGTCCAAGAGAAAGTAATGCCCAACATCCATGAATCTTAGAATTCTAATGCTTGGATTATTTTTCAAATATCACTCGGGTTTACAGAGTCTCTTATATTAATCTCAACTTAATTTTTGCATACCTTGCTCGGGACTAGCAAGATGCTGGTTGGGGGTTATGTTGAGGGTCAAATATTACATATTAGACCCTAGATATTGTCTGGATTTATGAGCATCATATTGTTTAACGACCGATTTAATCGTGTTTATGCTGTAGGTTGAATTTAGGAGCTTGAGTTGAAAAAGGATGCTTAAAACTTGAATTTAACGCTCTGATGATCACCAAGGCAAGGGATGGACCCAAGGGAATCACGATCGACGAATACACATGCCAGAGATCCATGAAAATCGAGAAACTGAAGCGTAAGTGGCCCAAAATTGGTCCAGAATGCAAGATCAAAAGGTTCCCACCATCCGTTCGGCTCAAAACTTCATATATGGGCTGAGGACCACAAATTAGCCGTACACGTCAAAATTCATCCCTTGGATCAGTGTATAAGTGACCCGATGGGGAAGAGCAGGCAATAACCATTAAGAAAGTATCTTGGACATCCTTGGGAGATCGAGACCCAAACTGAACCGATGGAAAGAGCATGAAAAATGGTGAATAGTTGTCAAATTTCACTTCTTTTGGACGGTGCAGCAGGGAGAAATGAACGACGAACAATTCTAAAGTGGAGAGTGGCAAATTGGTAAATAACTAAAATTTCATATACATGCACGTAAGTAACAGACGTTGCTTCAACGGTGAGAAGTAACTCATCACAGGTGAATGGTGTGGCCTACATAGAATTCAGATTTACTTCATACTTTGACTCATGGGCTTACACGTTACTAAGAAGATAATGATCGAAGTAGATCCCCAAGAATGTCATCAGAAGTAGGCCCCACCTATTTTTTGTACAAAATAATTCTCTTAGAACTAAAAACGTCCAGGGACGGACATGATTGGGATTGGGTTTTGACAGTGGGCCTCACTCATCATCCAAATGGATGATCTGGACCGTCCATTCTCTCTAGAGGAGGGCCAAACCCCTTTCTAAGTCTTTATTTTTGTCTCATGCATGCTCACTCGCATATATCTCCATTTAAACGTGTAATGGACGGTTAAACAAGAACTCCATAGGCCGCACCAAAGGATGGAAAA
Source organism: Magnolia kwangsiensis (assembly GCA_037074715.1). Taxonomy (NCBI): domain Eukaryota; kingdom Viridiplantae; phylum Streptophyta; class Magnoliopsida; order Magnoliales; family Magnoliaceae; genus Magnolia; species Magnolia kwangsiensis. The sequence continues at coordinate 12,044,922 of CM073585.1, read as the reverse complement.
AAAAATACCCTTTCCAACTATTTTTTCCTCACACATTTGGTGGACGGCATGGATTCCTCATTCGACGTCGTTAATGGGCCCCATTAAGAATCAGCAGCCACCTGCGTAATGCATTACGCAGTACGCACGCTGATTGTACTAGTGGGCCCCACTCATTGTTCGGTTCGATGATCCACACCGTTCACTGGTCCCAGAAGGTGACTAACACACTTTCCTAAGTGTCTGTATACTTCGATGCAAGCAAAAGTGCGAAGATCTCAGCCGAGCGGAAGATTGACGGTGAAGTGAAATAAGCCACGGGCCACACCAAATCTGAGCCAAAACACTCCATTCTCAGCTTATTTTTCGATGGTATTTCAATAGACGACGCTGATTCTTTGAAAACCATGGCATACGGGCTCCACAGTTAACGAAAAACCAAAGTGTCCGCATGTGTTACGCAATAACAGCGACCGGAGAACCGGATGTTCCAGACCATCTGGCCGACCTTCCTTCGATTATAAAAGGAAAGGAGCTGAGATGGAGGAGGGGGGGAATTCGGTGGAAGCTTGGCTGAGACGTCAGGAGAGAGGGAGAGTCTTGAGTTCTTCTTTTATTTGTTTATTTTGCTTGTTTTATTTTAGAGATCTAGCCCCATCATGTGCGGCTAAACCTCTTAGCTAGGGCTAAGAGGTGAAGCTTGTAGCATGATGGGAGAGACCTTGCTTGTGCCTTTTGTCTAGACTGACTGATGTTGAATTTAGTTTAAATTAAGGGAATAGTTTTAGTCTTTAATGGTCTGTTGTGACTGAAATTACAATGGGTTTGAGATGGCTTTACGTATTTCCTTTTCCTTTTGATGTTTATGATGTCAGGAAGCTCCGTTGTTCACCATAGTCTCCTGGGCATGGTTGGATGTCGATACCCTTCCTAATCTTCATAACATGTGATTGGTTGGTAATTAGTTTATTCTGTACATGATAATAGATGAAGACGTTGCGAACAAGCAACTTTACGGATGCGTCTGATGCACTATACTCGTTGACGTGTGGCCCTGATAGACGTGTATCTAGATATACAGGTTGTATTGTAAACCCGATGCGATTCCAAACCGAAGAACGTGACAAGTACAGGTCCACGCAAAATAGTGGGGTGGTTGTGAAGGGAATGAATGAGGAGGATGAAATTGACTTTTATGGCATTTTGACGGATATTATTGAGCTGAATTATTGTATCAGAAAGCAGGTGTACTTATTTAGATGCGATTGGTGGGACGTTGGAAATAAGAAGTTGGGAATACAGACTGATAACTACTTTACGAGCATAAATTTATCTCGAAAGTGGTTTAAGGACGACCCATTTGTCCTCGCTAGCCAAGCCGAATAAGTATTTTACCTCGCTGACACCAAGTTAAGTGGCTCTTGGCACGTGGTGTAGAAAATAAAGCCTAGGAACGTATTTGACGTTCCCGAACCAGAAGTTGACGATAGCGAGGATGGGGGAAATGACAAGTCTTGGGTTGAACAAGCATATCAAGAAGACGTGCCGTCTGCGGATATAGGGACTAATTCAAGTGTTGATATTGATGTGGTGCAACTGGACAGAGATGATGTGTCACCTGATCATGTTGATGCCTCAATAGTACGTTACATTGTTAGAGATGATAGCGGTTTCATTAAGGGATCCATTGTAGACGATGAAGAAGAAATACTGATCAGCGATAGTGATGGTGAAGAAGAAATTGTCCTAAGTGATAGTGATACCGACGACGATTATCAAATGTACACATGATTTACATGTCATTTTTCAATTCGAATATGTATTTTTAATATAGAATGACAATGTGTAATGGAATTTAACAGGGTTATAGATTAAAGTTTACAGTTTTAATATATTCTACTTGCATTATAGTGTAATGGTCTAATTATATTTTAATCATCTCTTTAAGCATAAGCATAAATGCATTGTATCGTGAACACTACTTATATAATGTTTTAGTATATTTCACTTGTATTGACATTGTTTAAATTTATAAGTTCGTAGCTCGCACATATTCAGTGATGGCACCTGGTGGGAGAGTACGTTGTTCGCGCACTGAATCTACCTCTTCTACCCGTGATGGGATGGAGCTAGCATCGCCACCACGTGTTGCATCGCAGTCTTCGGATCCCTCAGTCAGGCATACACTGGGCATTGCATGTAAGTATATATATATATATATATATATATATTTCTTTTAATGACTTTGGTTTATGTTTATACTTACATATTTCTTTTATAGCAGCCTCGTCGACCAGCCGACGAGGACGTGGACCCACGCATGGGTTGCTTTTAAAGCGACTTACACGGGAGGGTAGGGTGACAGTAGAGTTCCTAGAGGACTGTATTAGACCTGTTGGGAATAATGCCAGATTGTTTACATCGGAGGTCGGTGTCTTATGCCGATCTATGATCCCTGCCATCACCTCCCGTTGGGCAGACGTGACAAATGATGTGCTGCAGCTCATCCGTCAGCGCCTTCAGGTAAATTTATATGTTATGTGTTTTATTTATATATATATTGCTCAAAATTAATGGAGCAGACCCGGATGTGCGTCGGAGTTATCCGAAAGAGAGGGGATCCCTGGAAGGTGAAAACCGCTATTATGACTATGATCAAGCTGTCTATTTTCTATGGACGACATTGGAGGGGCCTGGCCATTTAGACAGGCCGTGTTTATGTAATTGCTCGAAATTAATGGAGCAGACCCGGATGTGCGTCAGAGCTATCCGGAAGATCGGGGGTCGCTAGAAGGTGAGAACCGCTGTTATGATTATGATGAAGCTGTCCATTTCCTATGAATGATATTGAAAGGGCCTGGTCATTTGGATAGGCCGTGTTTATATTTGTATTTGTATTTGAAAGGACCACACCCTTAACCTAAACCTGAACCGATTCTCAAATCCAAAAACCTATAACCTAAACCAAAACCAAAGCTTGTAACCTAAACCCGAACCCATTCTCAAATCCCAAAACCTATAACGTAAACCTAAACCTAAACCTTATCCTAAACCTATAACCTATAACCTAAAACAAAACCTATAACCTAAACCAAAACCAAAACCTATAACCTAAACCCAAACCCAATCTCAAATCCCAAAACTTATAACCTAAACCAAAACCAAAACCTATAACCTAAACCCGAACCCATTCTCAAATCCCAAAACCTATAACCTAAACCTAAACCTAAACCTTATCCTAAACCTATAACCTAAACCAAAACCAAAACCTATAACTTAAACCCGAACCCATTATCAAATCCCAAAACCTATAACCTAACCTAAACCTATACTTATAACCTAAAACCTATAACCTAAACCAAAACCGATAACCTAAACCAAAACCAAAACCTATAACCTAAACTCGAACCCATTCTCAATTCCTAAAACCTATAACCTAACCCAAAGCTATACTTATAACTTAAAACTATTACCAAATCCCAAAATCTATAACCTAAACCTAACCTTAACCAAAACCAAAACCTATAACCTATAACATTAACCAAAACCTATAACCTAAACCCGAACCCATTATCAAATCCCTAAACCTATAACCTAAACCAAAACCAAAACCAAAACCTAAACCTAAACCCGAACCCATTCTCAAATTCCAAAACCTATAACCTAAACTTAAACCTAAACCTTATCCTAAACCTATAACCAATAACCTAAAACAAAACATATAACCTAAACCAAAACCAAAACCTATAACCTAAACCCGAACCCATTCTCAAATCCCAAAACCTATAACCTAAACCAAAACCAAAACCTATAACCTAAACCCGAACCCATTCTCAAATCCCAAAACCAATAACCTATCCCTAAACCTTAACCTATACCTATAACCTAAAACTATTCCCAAATCCCAAAACCTTTAACTTAAACCTAACCTTAACCTAAACATAAACCTATAACCTATAACTTTAACCAAAACCTATAACCTAAACCAAAATCAAAACCTATAACCTAAACCCGAACCCATTCTTAAATACCAAAACCTATAACCTAAACTCGAACCCATTCTCAAATCTCAAAACTAATAACCTAAACCCGAACCCATTCTCAAATCCCAAAACCTATAACCTAAACCAATACCAAAACCTATGACCTAAACCCGAACCCATTCTCAAATCCCAAAACCTATAACCTAAACCTAAATCTAAACCTTATCCTAAACTTATAACTTATAACCTAAAACAAAACCTATAACCTAAACCAAAACCAAAACCTATAACCTAAACCCGAACCCATTCTCAAATCCCAAAACCTATAAACTAAACCAAAACCAAAACCTATAACCTAAACCCGAACCCATTCTCAAATCCCAAGACCTATAACCTAAACCTAAACCTAAACCTTATCCTAAACCTATAACCTAAACCAAAACCAAAACCTATAACCTAAACCCGAACCCATTATCAAATCCCAAAACCTATAACCTAACCTAAACCCTTACTTATAACCTAAAACCTATAACCTAAACAAAAACTAAAACCTATAACCTAAACCCAAACCCATTCTCAATTCCCAAAACCTATAACCTAATCCAAAGCTATACTTATAACTAAAAACTATTGCCAAATCCCAAAACCTATAACCTAAACCTAACCTTAACTAAAACCAAAACCTATAACCTATAACATTAACCAAAACCTATAACCTAAACCCGAACCCATTCTCAAATCTCTAAACCTATAACCTAAACTAAAACCAAAACCTAAACCTAAACTAGAACCCATTCTCAAATCCCAAAACCTATAACCTAAACTTAAACCTAAACCTTATCCTAAACCTATAATCAATAACCTAAAACAAAACCTATAACTTAAACCAAAACCAAAACCTATAACCTAAATCCGAACCCATTCTCAAATCCCAAAACCTATAACCTAAACCAAAACCAAAACCTATAACCTAAACCCGAACCCATTCTAAAATCCCAAAACCTATAACCTAAACCCGAACCCATTCTCAAATCCCAAAACCTATAACTTAAACCAAAACCAAAACCTATAACCTAAACCTGAACCCATTCTCAAATCCCAAAATCTATAACCTAACCTAAACCTATACTTATAACCTAAAACCTATAACCAAAACCAAAACCAAAACCTATAACCTAAACCCGAACCCATTATCAAATCCCAAAACCTATAACCTAACCTAAACCTATACTTATAACCTAAAACTATACCCAAATCCCTAAACCTATAACCTAAACCTAACCTTAACCTAAACCTAAACCCATAACCTATAACCTTAACCAAAACCTATAACCTAAACCAAAACCAAAACCTATAACCTAAACCTGAACCCATTCTCAATTCCCAAAACCTATAACCTAACCCCAAGCTATACTTATAACCAAAAACTATTGCCAAATCCCAAAACCTATAACCTAAACCTAAGCTTAACCTAAACCTAAACCTATAACCTATAACCTTATCCAAAACCTATAACCTAAACCAAAACCAAAACCTATAACCTAAACCCGAACCCATTCTCAAATCCCAAAACCTATAACCTAAACCAACAAAACCTATGACCTAAATCCGAACCCAATCTCAAATCCCAAAACCTAAAACCTATCCCTAAACCTTAACGTATAACCTAACCCAAAGCTATACTTATAATCTAAAACTATTCCCAAATCCCAGAACTTATAACCTAAACCTAAGCTTAACCTAAACCAAAACCTATAACCTGTAACCTTAACCAAAACCTATAACCTAAACCAAAACCAAAACCAAAACCTATAACCTATCCCAAAACTATACTTATAACCTAAAACTATTGCCAAAATCCAAAACCTATAACCTAAACCTAAGCTTAACATAAACCTAAACCTATAACCTATAACCTTAACCAAAACCTATAACCTAAACCAAAACCTATAACATAAACCCGAATCCATTCTCAATTCTCAAAACCTATAACCTAACCCAAAGCTATACTTATAACCTAAAACTATTGCCAAATCCCAAAACCTATAACCTAAACCTAAGCTTAACCTAAACCTAAACCTATAACCTATAACCTTAACAAAAACCTATAACCTAAACGAAAACCAAAACCTATAACCTAAATCCAAACCCATTCTCAAATCCAAAAAACCTATAACCTAAACCAAAATCAAAACCTATAACCTAAACCCAAACCCATTCTCAAATCCCAAAACCTATAACCTAAACCTAAACCTAAACCTTATCCTAAACTTATAACCTATAACATAAACCAAAACCTATAACCTAAACCAAAACCAAAATCTATGGCATAAACCCGAACCCATTATCAAATCCCAAAACCTATAACCTAACCTAAACCTATACTTATAACCTAAAACTATTCCCAAATCCCAAAACCTATAACCTAAACCTAAACCTTATCCTAAACCTATAACCTATAACCAAAACCAAAACCATAACCTAAACCTAAACCTAAGACCTAAATGTATTCTCAAATTTCTAAACCTAAACCTACACTTAATCCTAATCTCAACTACTTAACCTAAACCTAAACTTGAAAACCCAAACCTAAACCCGATCCCAAACCCAAAACTGATTTCCTAAACCTAAACCTTAACCAATAACGTAACTTAAATCTAAACCTATAACCTACACTTATAACCTATAACCTAAACCTAAACCTAAAATCTGAATTTATTCTTAAATCCCTAAACCAAAACCTACACCTAATCTCAACTCCCTAACATAAACCTAAACTTAAAAACCCAAGCCTAATCCTGATCTCGAACCCGAACCTGATTTCCTAAACCTAAACCTTAACCTATTCTCAAATCCCTAAACCTAAACCTACACCAAATCCTAATCTCAACTCCCTAACCTAAACCTAAACCTAAACTTGAAAACCCAAACCTAAACCCGAATCCGAACTTGATTTCATAAACTTAAAACCTTAACCTATTCTCAATTCCCTATAGCTATAACCTATAACCTAAACCTAAACCTTATCCTAAACCTAAACCTTAACCTTAACCTTATGAATTCTAATTTATTTTATAAAATTTCATTTATGACTAAGTTATTTTCTTAATAAGTTTATTGCCTTAATCTATTATTTATGAAACTACAGGATAAATTTCACTTGAATTTGAGTGTTTCGCACATATCCTATGCCATCGACGACATGATGAAGGAGCCGTTCAAGGCTTACCGCGGTAAGTTATACCAGCAGTACAAGCGGTCCGAGAGCCATGAGAAGCCCGCACAGTCTGCACCGCCTCACGTGACCCGTGAGGACTGGCAGATACTTTGCGATAGGTTTTCGTCTGATTCTTTTCACGTAATATTTGCATATTTATAATATCTTAACGTAATAATTAAATTCACAATTAATAACAATGCATTATGTATAATGTGTTCAGAAGATGAGCAAAATAAATTTCGACAACAAGAGAAAGTTAGAAGTGAACCACGTAGCTGGTTCAAAGTTATTTGTATGACTTCGTCATGACATGGTAAGAAATTACTAGTAATTTTTATATTCTGTCCATGCATTTATATTAACTCTATTTTCCTTTTGATTGCGCAGCGAGATTCCGTCACTGGCCAGGAGCCCGGACCAGTAGACTTCTACAAAGGGACTCACTGTCGGCAGGCGAGTGGATCTTGGGTACATCCTAAAGCCAGCGAGATTTGGGTAAAAATTATTACATTATAAAATTTAATTACATTAAATTATAATAATGTCATTTATTATGAAAATTCATATGTTTTCATTACAGGAGGAGATGGACACCTTATGCAGTCAGCCCACTCCCGATGGTACTCAGCAGAGTGAGCTAGAGATCCTGAGTTAGGTGTTTGGTACCCGTTCTGGATATGTTCGTGGGCTTGGCCATGGTGTCAAGCTCATGACACCTGCTAGAGCTACCTCCAGCCGATCTGTCGTAGTTGGCGACAACGCCGTACGTCAAGCTGATACCGCAGAGAGAGAGATTCAGCAGCTACGGGTTGTCGTCGATGACATCAAAGATCAACTGGACAGGCAGAGGGAGGAGCAGGAGAGGAAGATGATGGAAGAGCTGACGAGGCAGAGGGAGGAGCAGGAGAGGAAGATGGAGGATCAGCTGGCGAGGCAAAAGGAGGAGCATGAGAGGAAGATGGAGGATCAACTGGCAAGGCAGAAAGAGGAGTAGGAGACGAAGATAGAGGAGATGCGGGTGGAGCATGAGCGACGGATGACGGAGATGTTTCAAGCTTTCGCTGCACTCTTACCTACCAATGCCCCACCACATTCGCCTTCAGCTTCATGATTTTTTCTTTTTTATTTATGATGTTAAACTTTTATGTATTTATGCGTGAATGACTGTGATGCGTATAAGATTGGTTGTGTTTAAATGTATGTAGTTTATGTTTGGAATGATTTACTAATTTGGGTTAGATGGATCTGAATGTGAATATGATGAAATTTGACAGGTGTCTTATGATATAACAGGTGTATATCAGGATTTGAATATGAATATGATGATATAACAGGTATATCAGGATGAATATGATGAAATATATTGCAACAGGTGTCTATCAGGTATTTTGCATGAAATTTTCTATTTGACATTGTTAAAAAAAAAGAGACTTTTAGCAACGAAATTTTTCGCCGCTATAGGTTTTTAGCAACGAACAATTTCGTTGGTAAAAGTTTTTTGAAAATATTTTATGGACGAAATTTTCATTGCTAAAAGTTTTTGAAAATATTATAGGGATGAAATTTTCGTTGCTAAAAGGTTTTTACAATATTATAGGGATGAAACTTTTCGTTGCTAAAAGTTTTTGAAAATATAATAAGGATGAAAGTTTCGTTGCTAAAAAATTTTAAAAATATTATAAAAACGAAACGTTTCGTTGCTAAAAGATTTTAAAAATATTATAGGCACGAAATTTTCGTTGCTAAAAGTTTTTTAGAATATTATAGGAACGAAACTTTTCGTTGCTAAACGTTTTTTAAAATATTATAGGGATGAAATTTTCGTTGCTAAAAGTTTTAAAAATATTATAGGGACGAAATTTTCGTTGTTAAAAGTTTTTTAAAATATTATAGGGACGAAATTTTCGTTGCTAAAAGTCTTGTATAGCATTTTTCACTGCGAAATTATTCGTTGTAAAAAATAAAAATATATTTTTAGCAGCGAAACTTTTTGTTGTAAATAGTCTTGTAATATTTTTTTAGCGACGAAAAGTGACACTGCAGAAAGATGACTGAATATTTTTAGCAGTGAAAATTTGTGCTGTTAAAAGTTTCCCAAAGATTTTTTAGTAACGAAAAGTTTCGTTGCTAAAAGTGGAATAATTATTTTTTGCAGTGAAAATTTTCGTTGCTAAAAGTCTTGTACAGATTTGTAGGGACGAAATTTTTCGCTCCTAAAAGTCCTCCACAGCTTTTTTTAGCAGCGAAAGTGGTACAATTATTTTTTGCATCGAAACGTTTCGCTGCTAAAAGTCCTCTACAGTTTTCGTTGCGACGAAATTTTCGTTGCTAAAAAGCTTACATTTAGCAACGACTTCAACTTTTTGGCTACTGAAAGTTTATAGTGACGGTGTATTAGCAACGAAATTAGCGACGAAAATTTTTGTCGCTAAAAACCTTTAGCTACGAAATGTTGAAGTTTAGAGACGAAAATTTTCGTTGCTAAAAGTAGGAATTCTTGTAGTGAAGTCAGACCTCGACTGGTCGAGCACCACCCTTGACCAGTTGAGCGAGGCACTCGACTGGTCGAGCCTGAAGAGAAAATTCCCATCACAAATCTGTTATCTTATAATCTTTCAAGTTTATGGAAAATGACATAGAACATTGTACTCTCTTATTTCATAGTAGATTTCTCTCGAATTTGCCTCATAATTTTATCATTCACTTTGAAAGTTTTTATTACATAAATATTGTCTTATGGTTTGATAGTATGGTTTGGCTCATTTCTATTTTATGACTTTGTTTTGGATTTGTGATGGTTATGTGTAGATTTTAATTTTTGTTTAATTCACACATAAATGGGAAGTGTATCGATTCCCAACTGTGGTATTAGAACCATGTTGGAATCTTGGTTGTTTGGGGGATTCATTGTTTGTCATATGTAGATTGAAATGTAGGCAAGCACCTTAAATATAATGGTTAGCCTTAATGACTTTAATTAAATATCTAAAAAATTCAAAATAAAGAATATTTTATATTGCAAAGATTTTTATATACCAATTAAATGTGATAAATCCAAACCAAAGGATATGTCGGATGAAGAGTGGAAGAAATTAAATAGAAAACCATTAGATATATTCAGCAATGGTTGAATGATTGTGTTTTTTACAATATGTCTAGTGAAACTTTTATCATGCTCTATGAAAAGAATTGGAAGCATTGTATGAAAGAAAAACCATTGAAAACAAGGCTTTCTTAATTAAAAAGATCATAAATTTAAAATCTAAAGAAGATTGTTCTTTTGCAGAGCATTTGAATGAGATGTATAACATTATGAACCAATTAGTCGTTATGAAGTTGGTGTTGGATGATGAGTTGCAAGCATTATTATTATTTGGCTTTTTAATTGACAATTCGAAAACTTGATAGTGTTCCTTAGCAACTTGACTTCCTGATGGTGTGGTTACAATAAGTCAAGTTGCAAGTAGCATACTCAATGGAAAAATAAGAAGAAAGTCGGTTGATTCCACTCACCCAAAAGTAGTGGTTACTGAAATAAGAGGAAGTAAAAGTAGAAAGGTATATGATCGTGAAAATCGAAAGAAAGATCAAAGTCTAGAAATTGGATCAAATGCTTCCATTGTGTAAAAGGTCACATAAAGAGAAATTGTCAAATCCTTAAAAGAGAGAAGGTAAATAATCAAAGAATGAAGAAACTAAATATACTACTATTATTATATTTGATGGCCAATTGGTAATATTCACATTTGATGAAGGTGCATGTCTTTTATGCTAGGTGTTAGACATTGAATAGGTAGTTGAGACAAGTACTTTGCTCAATGTTACTTTCAAAAGAGACTTCTTTCAATCATATAAATCAAATGATTTTGGTGTTGTAAATAAGGAAAATAATAGAAATTCAAAAATAAAGGAAATGGGTTATGTGTGCATCAAAACAAATGTGGGACCACACATTGACTTTAAAAAAATGTGATGACATGTTCATGATCATTCGCTCAATTTAATTTGTGGATGCAATTTGGATAAAAAAGGTCATCAAAGCTACTTGGAAGCTTGTTAAAGAGTCCATTGTTATTGCAAAAGGAAAAACATATTGTACATTCTATAAGACACAAGCAAAGGTGTGCAAGAATAATGTAAATATTGTTGAAATTACTTGTTCACTAAATTTATGGCATAAGCAACTCGGCCATATAAATGAAAAAGGTGTATAAATTCTTATAAAAAAATGGTTTATTACCGGCATTAAATGTACATGTCTCAAACCCTACAATATTTCTTATTGGGCAATCAATGCAAAATTTCTTTTCAAAAGTCTTCGAAAAGAAAATCATGCATTTTAATTTTGGTTTATTCTAATGTTTATGGTCCTATGAAATATAAATTCAAGCAGTGATGCATCATATTTCTCACATTTATTAATAATGATTCTAGGAAGATTTGGACCTATATCAAGAAAACAAAAGATTAGGCTTATAAAAACTTTCAAAATTTTCATGCAAAGGTTGAAAGAGAAATGGATAAGAAGTTGAGATGCATCTGAACAAATAATGGTAGGAATATATCTCATAGTCGTTTGAAAGATTGTTCAAAGAATGACATTAGGCATCACAGGACAAACCTCATGAATCCTCAATAGAATAGTGTGGCCAGGGGGATGAATAGAACCGTTGTTGAAAGGATTAGGAGCATGCTTTCTTAAACCAAATTACCCAAACCATTGTGGATGTAAGATGATTGATCTCAGTCATTGATTTTGATGTCCATGGGTCCTTTAAGACAATGTGATATACTTTAACTAATACATGTACTTGCCTTAAACATATATTAAGCCATGTCATGTGATGAGTGATTCCTTTATAGTCATTGGGAGTACTTAAGGTTGGACACAGTAGTCATTAACTAGAGAGAGTTGTAATCCATGAATCTCAATACTCTGATGTTTCATGACCGTCACAGATATTTAAGGGTTTTTTGATTTTTCAGTAAATAAATATTAATTATTTACAAATAGAATGCATCACAGTCACCCCTATGAGGTCCTACTTAGACGTTGACAGCTATAACTTTTGGCGCTAATAATGACGAGGAGAAATTAAAATACGTAAAGCCCAACCGTCACAGATATTTAAGGGTTTTTTGATTTTTCAGTAAATAAATATTAATTATTTAC